>QNQO01004454.1:0-25371 GCA_003290165.1 Berberis thunbergii | reverse complement strand
AATCTAGCAGAGAAAAAGAATAAAATGAAGAAGATAAAATAGTGAGAAACGCATACCTGAGCTTGTGCGACGAACCTGCTCGTTTTAAGCGATGAATCTTTGTTAGGAAAACTTTATGCGACACGCTTTCCACTTCCGTCGCGATATATATTCTTCAGGCGACGACAAAGTTTTGTCCCCTAGGATGATTTAGGCGATGAACTGGCTCTCTTTAAGCGACAGATCTTTGTTGTAATACTTGATGCGACGGGGTTCCTATTCGTCGCGCACTTGCTATCTTTAGGTGACGACGACGTTTGTCACCTAGGATGTAAGATTTACGACGAAGCTTTCAAAATCATCCGTAAGCTATCTTCAGGCAACGAAAAAGTTT
This sequence comes from Berberis thunbergii, assembly GCA_003290165.1. Taxonomy (NCBI): domain Eukaryota; kingdom Viridiplantae; phylum Streptophyta; class Magnoliopsida; order Ranunculales; family Berberidaceae; genus Berberis; species Berberis thunbergii. Next base: position 24,998 of record QNQO01004454.1, on the reverse strand, counting down.
GTCGCCCTAGGATTTTAGGCGATGAACCAACCCTCTTTAAGCGAGGAATCTTTGTTGTGAGTACTTGTTGCGACGAAGCGTTCCACTTCGTCATGAAAGATAGCTTCAGGCGACGACAAAGTTTGTCGCCCTAGAATGTAAGACTGGTAGGCGACGAAGCTTTCCAATTCGTTGCGTAAATAATCTTCAGGCAACGACAAGGTTTTCGCCCTAGGGTTTAGGCGATGAACCGGCTCTCTTTAAGCGACGAATCTTTGTTGTGAATACTTGATGCGACGAAGGGTTCCTATTCGTCGAGTACACTATCTTTAGGCGACGACGACGTTTGTCACCCATAGATGTATCTTTGTTGGGAAGACTTTAGGCGACGCAGCTTTCCAATCCGTCACGTAAGATATCTTTAGGCGACGACAAAGTTTGTCGCCCTAGGAGTATTTTCGTTGTGAATACTTTAGGCGACGAAGCTTTCCGCTTCGTCGCATAAGATATCTTTAGGAGATGACAAAGTTTGGTCGCCCTAGGGGTTGTTCAAAGTGGAAAATTTTAAGCGACGAAGGCTTTTGGTGCATCGCGTAAGCTTTTTAGGCGATGAAATAGTGTGTCACCAGAGGATATTAAAGTTGGTCGTTTAAATGGTCGACACGTAGCCCTAGGTATTTTAGGTGACGAAATATTTGGTTTTAAGCGACGAACAGTTGTCGCATATTAGGTATGCGACGAAGGCTTTACTTGCGTCGCGACAGAGGTTATGACGCAACGAAACCGCCGTCTCGTCGCGTTAAGTAGTTAGCTATTTGTTGTACTTGCGTGACAATATTAACTATGTTGTCGCACCATGATAATTTTGAGCGAAAAACTTCCTCGTCGCGCTACGAGTCGTCGCAAAAAGGGGATTTTTTTAGTGTGTGTTGTCTAATGCTTCGTATTCGTGTAAGATACAGATACCCGTACCCGTATCAATGTTGTTGTTACATAGATAAATAGGGATAGCCAAAGTCCATCCTGCAACTAAGAAAAAAAGAAAAAGAAATGTTTAAACTGTCTCTTGTAGTATTGAACTGTCTGTTGTCTATCTAGAATTGTGTATTCCATTGTTTAGATTATCCCACCCTTACTTCAGGTGGTGAGGAATTGATATAGTTTTTTGTAGGTGAATGCTTGGGGAATATAGTATAAACAATATGTCCCGCCCAGTGGAGCGGTTGTTGACTTCCGGATGAAATTAGTGAGATCCGGCCCCGTGACTTTGAAGAAAGGTTCACATGCTCCCCTTGGCCTTCCTCGTGTTTTGGGTTTGCTTTTTTTTTAGCTTTCTGTCTTTATTTCACTATTTCCTACAGTTGCATTAGCTGGACTAGCAATCACAGGTGTTCTGATGCTACCGTGAACCGCAGCGAAGGACTTCCGAGGTTGTTCAGAAGAAAGTAGTAAGTTGCTCCAAGGAAGGATTCTTGTAGGCCATGCTTGCGCAACGACCTAAAGGTCTGTACAATGAATTTTAACCTTTAATGTATAGCTGGTTAATGCATGTGCTTGAACTGATGCCTTCTCTCAGGCATTGCTGTTAAGTCATCCAAGGCATGATGTGAGACCCTTGTGTGGGCGGACCTGAGGGAAGGGTGAGGGTTGAGGGTTGGTGCCCAACAGGCCTGTGGATCCAAGAGGGGTTGGGCTAGCTACCAAGGGGATCATAGTCCCACATCGCCTGGGTGCGGGATGGTTATGTGCTATATATGTGCGAGGTTGGATCCCCATAGTAAGGCCTGTGGAGCCCCAGTAGGTGTGGAAGCAACAAACCTTGAGGTGAGGGAGGTGCAAATGCTGCCCAATAGGCCAAAAAGGACAATATCTGGATGAGTATGGCCAGAGAGGGGCCCAGTGTCCGCTGTGCATACTCTGAAAGAGGCCTTTTAAAGCCGTGCGGGCCGGTTGGGGCCCAAAGCAGACAATATCTTACTGGCGGATCGGGTCGTACACATGACATCCGGGATACTTCAGAATACCAACCTTTTCTAAAGTACTTTCCCTTGCCATTTTAAGAATAAGCTTCTCAGTGTTAGATAAAGTTTGCAACTTTCATGACTTCTGTAACATTTTACTGATGCAATAGGGAAGGACGTAAAAGGGCACTTAGACATCTAGCATAAGAGTTCCTCGGCGATAAAATCAAACATGGAGAACATTGCCCTGTAAGTTCCTCATATTTCCTTGCCATAGTGTGATAATGCATTGAGCCATTTCCATCCTTCCAAACTAGACTGTTGTTTTCTATGGTAGAATTGAGGTTTGAATCCCGTTCCTTAAAAAAGACAGAAAGAAGTGGAAATGTAGTTCTTATTTCAATGGAAAGAAGAATAGATTGCGTTAGTAGAAGAATCAATTGAAATGTAGTTTACTATGTAGAGTTAAAAAGTATCATATATCGTATCAGGTTGAACACGGCTTAATAGAAAGAAGAATGTCATATTATCTCATATTTAGCTGTTCAGAACATTAATATTGACTTCACATGTAAACAATTCACAATAATAAATTGTGTTATAATTGTTGCGTTTTAGTATCCTTAAGCCTACTACTTCCTTTATATGTTCACCGTATTACCCACTTATTTGCTTTTACTATTAGAAACTTAATAAATGCAATGAATTGGCTGCAAAGTGATCCAGAGAAGCTATGAACTAAATTGCCTCGGAATGCTTTCAGGTTGAGGATGCTCGGGCTGCAATGTTACTTTATCAAAGAAACAAGAAGGAATGGGAAAAGAGCTTAAAAACTCAGAAGAGGTTCAAGAAAAACACAAGAACCGCAAGAAATAAAGAAGCTGAAACCCAGTGATTCAATAATATGAGAAAGTCATTTGTGAACTGTCAGGGTGTCTATGGAGAAGAAAGCAATCAGAAGAGTGATCGTTGTAAAATGAAATATGTCAAAGTCCAATTCTTTGTTCAATTTTCTCCATTATCTTTTGTTGCATTACCAAGGTTGCATTGTACCCGAATGTGGAGGTAATAGCAAAACATTATTTAAATCGCTTGTACTGGCTTCTTACCACAAATTGCTCACTAGTTGACTTGGGATTTTGTTATCTAGTTTTGTGAACTACTCGTATTGTAGCAATTGTTAGCCACTTGTAGCAGTTTATGGTTTTGAGCTTGTTCAAAGACATAGCTCTCGAATATCGTTGTTTTGCGGTTGACAAGTATCAGTAGTGCTTGTGCTTTCATGAGCGACGGTACTTTTTTGACAAGTATCATGACGACAGTTGGACAAGTGGATATCACTTGTTATATTTGTTTTTGAACTTGTTTGGTTTTCTATAATTTGACTCACTTCCTCTTATTGAATGTAAAATAAATCTATTTGGAAAATAATAGCTTAAAAAAAGAATACCAGCATTATGGCAGAGAAATGCAACCTTATAAGTTTTACTTTCCCATTTTTTTTTTCAATACAAGCATAACATAAATTTCAAATGCCCAATCCTTCAATTATATGTAGATAGTAAATAGTGAGACAAGGAATTAAATAATTACCACCTAAAACTAAAAGCAATTTAATCAATAACATAATTTTTAAAAATAGGTTGCCACATCTATATCCATATTTGATGTTCATCTGAATACGATGAAAACTCACTACTACACCAATCAATTCACTTCAAAATCAATCAGACAAAACTCTTGTAATGACCCGATTTCTAGAGTTACCTAAATTATATTTACTTCCATGTTTGAAGTTCGAAAAAAGTATATCTTTGTTGGTGTCATTCAAAAATTTGTTTATACATAAATAATGCATAGGTTTACAAAATTAATATTCTAGTGATAGCTAGTTATTATTAGCTGATATAGTGCATTTTGTTATTTCATACCTTATTTTATTAGTTATTTATGATGAATTTAAATAGAAAAGGTGAAAATATATACTTACTTAAACCCTAATTGATGGGTATGGGCTTAATTTGGAGTGACAGCTAGAAGGAAAATAAAAATATTAAGTAGGGGTGAATGAAGAAGAGATAAGAGAACAAATTTCTCTCCTTCCACACACCCACCCACATGAAGCCAAAGAGAGTAAAGAGAAAATGAGTAGAAAAACAATGAAGAGAAATTGAGAAGAAAAAAAAAAGATAGCATGTGCTTGAGCGCGGGTAGTATGCGATGCACGGTTGCGGAAGTTTTGTGCTATGTTACATAATTGTGAGTATTACTGACTCTTTTGTGTGTTTTCTTGGATATTTAAGTTATGATTTCTTTACAAATATTATATCTTGTTCATGTTGTATGCATCATGATTATGATTGCTTTTGTTGAATGTTGTGTGAGTAGACCAAGTTATTTGGATTCTTTTGTGTTTAGGGATAATAACTATTGTTCTTTATAAACTTCCTGAATTGATGTGTAATTGATTGCTATTTAGTTGTTTAGTTATGTGAATGTGATTGAAGTTTTATTGAGAAATTTCAGGTTGGAAGTTGAGTAAAGTAATTGAAATTTCTCTTGATAGAGCACAGTAAAAAGGGTTGAAAAAGACTGTGATATTTTGTATATGTTTGAGATTGAATTTGAATCATACATCATTAGAAAGCTAGTTGTCTCGACTTTCCAACGATATATAGATTGTAGTTTTTTGGTTAAGATATGTGGGTTTTACGATTAAACAAAGTGTAAATGTTCAATCTTAATTGTACTGTAAAATCTTAATTGTACTGTAAATCTGTTGTTTGTTTGGAGAAGATGATGAATATGGTAAAAAGTAAGGGTGACACTTCCCATACCATGAGCTTTTCAATGGTTTATAGTTTGTAAAATTTGGCTATGAAATGAGGTTTTTGTATTGACTTGAAGTTGGTTAGTTGCAAACTGAATTCGATGAAATTCCTGCTTCGAAGCTAATTACAAGAGTTAACCTGAGTTTTGACCGAGTCTAAAAGATAGACTATAGCTCTGATTTTGATGAGGTTTTCACCGTTGGAATCATCATCTTAAGATCTATTTAAGTAAAATATAATTTTTTGAATTAAGAAAAAAATATATTTTTACCCTTAACTCCTTTATGCATTGATATGCATGTTCTCGCTATATGATTGTGTTTTGAAATATGCAGATTGTTTTATAGTGATTCTTGACATGTTAATGGTTGGGAATGTATGTTAATGCATCATAATGAATTTGGATATTTGTATTGTTATGCATATTGATTTGTTAATGCACTGTGAATAATTTGGATATTTGAATAGTTATACGAATTTTTGTCAAGGAGTGGCTTGATTGCCGTATTGCTATAGAACATTTGGTTATGAAAATGATATGCTTTTCCAAAAGTATGGGTGGATACTGTTGTGAATTTATTTATTAATATAAAAGAATTTTGAGATATCACAATAAGTAATACAGAAACATTGAGTTCTTAAAGTTTAATCACCTTGAATCGTATCACTTAGAACTACCACACATCTTTTTGTTTATAATTTCCCTCTTTTAGAGAGAAACTAAGTAACCGTTAAGTTGGGTCTTACGAATGTGGGACACCCACTTTCTTATAAAAATTAAAGTAACCTTCGGATTAGTCTTGTGGAAAGGAGGTGATTTTTATGCCTAGAATAGACTTGATTATTTATCCATAAAAAATGCGTCGTGACTTATGCTCATTGATAACTCAAGAGTGATTTTTATGTTACATATGCAGGAGTATTCGGTGATGAATGTCCATATGTGATGTATCTTCACGTAGACATGAATGATGGAGAATTTCCTTTATATGAGAGATGGATACAAGCATGTATGTTCGGTACGGAGGTGGTGCAAATATGGTATAGTTTAAGTGATCAAATCTATAAAAATGAATAATTTGTTTAAGACAAATAAGATATCCTCATAACTGTTTTAAATGTTGAAATTTTAATCTACTGAGGTACTCCATCTATTCATGTTTTCTAACCATTTAGTGCAGGATGACAAATCCACTAAAACTTTTACAGCCCAGACTTGCCATAGCTAACCTTTACAACATAAGTATAGTTACAAAAAATATTTACTTTTAGAACGTATTAGAAATAATACGATTGACTCATTGAGGAACTGTCTTTGAGTTGTTGTTTTCTTACATGACACTTTCGTCTCATTAAGAAACTACATGTCTTTGAGGTGTTATTTTATTATATATGTAATTTCATATCATAGCATGAAACTTATTTTTATTTAGAGTGTGAGATTACTCAGACCAACTAAATTGCTTACCCAAGTGAGCTTTTTGGGTACATTCCTTGGAAATGTAACCGATCAGCCTTGTTTTCAGGTTTAGAGAGTTTTGGGTCGCATGGTTGGAGGTTTATTTTATGGGCGGTAGTCTCCAAAGAAATTCATGGTTATAGTCTTTTTGTTTTACTTCAACTTTGTAATATAGGTTACCGTAGTTGTTATGTTTTGTTCCATTGCTGTTGAATTTTCATGTCTCAAATTTGGGTAAACAAATAATCCTACGTGGATATAAGATTTCATTTTCTTGAACAGCGGGCGTGACAACTCTTTCCTGACACTACACCAAAAATGACCATTAGCAACGTTTTAAACCGTGGGGTAACCCATTGGCACGGTTTAGAACCGTGGGCTGTAGAGGCGTCGCTAAATCCCTAGTAACGGCTAAAAACCGTGGATATTAGCAACAATTTTATCTCGAGGACAGTTGATGATTTAGCCACGGTTATAAACCGTTGCCAAAATCTTAGCCACGGTTCTAAGCCGTGGGCAGGAGTAGCCACGGCTTAAAACCGTTGCAAGTTTAGCCACGGTTTTAAGCCGTTGCAATAGCTTTAGCAACGGTTTTAAGCCGTGGCCAGTACTAGCCACGGTTTTTAGCCGTTGCAATAGTTAGCCACGGTTTAAAACTGTGGCAAATTTTTTTTAATATTATATTATTATTATTAAAATTTTTTTTTTGCTATCAAATGACTTTGAGTCATTGAGTAAAATCTATCAAATAATGGAGGCAAAGTAATGTAATTAATGAGGCAAAGTAATGTAATTAATAAGAAAATGTATTACATTGAGTCAAAATTTATCAAATAATATCTCAAATACAATGATAGTAAGGAAATAGTCATCTGAAATGATAGTAGAAGAGCGAACAGAAGAAACATGGTCTTGGGTTGTGTCTTGAGTAAGAAATAACCACCAAAGAAGTTGCCCAAAATGCTACCAGCAGCAAGACCCATGAATGCATAAGATTGGAGACTGTCATTTTCCATTTTTGGCCATACTCAGCAATAAGAGCATCTTTTGCGACTTTTGTGATGGAAGCACCAAGGTTGCTAATTAGCATACATGTCATTAGCGCTGGAAGAGTTCGACTTGCAACTGGGACGAAAGCCAGTGTACCCCAAGATAGAAGCTGCAAAAGAACTGTCGATATTGATTTGTATCAGCAACTCACTCATTGTTCAACCTTCATAAATTTATAACCATCTATGACTCTTCACAATAAACCAAACCAACATATTTAGTTTTTATTTGTTTTTCCCCATCATTTGAAATTCAAAGTTTACTTGATACTACTCAATAAAACGCCTAATTACCTTACAAACAAGCCTAAACACATGCTCACCTGTAACGGAATGGGAGTCATATTTAGTAGTCCTTCCAAACAAATTATGAATGTTATCCTGATATTACTTCTGAAATCTACACTTGCTAGCAGATTGAGTACTTGAAAGTGTTTTTGGGAAAAGATACATAGAAACATCTTAATATGATATGATATGAGAGACGCGATGCTGACTAACCTGTGTTGATTCAGGTTTTACCTCTTGGTCTGATTCTATGGGCAGGGCCAGGGACGAACTGCGGTTGATGCTGCTGAATAAACAGTTGATGTGGTTGATGCTGCGGTTGATTCAAGCTATCATTTAGAACAGTGGCAAAGACAAAACATTATATCCTGAATAAACAAAATGCAAAAATTCAATACCCAGATTTAGCGCAGCACGCTGAAACGTAGCAGAGTGTCGCAACAGCGTGTTCGCATGAAGGCCATTGCATCGCAGCAGCTCAGAACACAGCAAAAGCAGAACGCTCTGCGATGCAACAGTGTCCATCAGCCTAACGCGTATCCACCATCTCGCCACGGCCTTACCACCAGTCCAGGCTGCAACACAGTCCGCAGCAACCTGTGCCCAGTCCTTCCAGTCCGCAGCCTCCCTGCTTCGAAAAACAGGGGACACTTGATGGCTTCTACCTTCACCAAGCTGTAAATGTATACTATCCAACTTTGATGCCTTCTATTCATAGTACCTGCATGAGCTCAACCACAAGCAAATAATCACTAGTGTCACACAAATTTCAAATAGTTCAAGCAGATTCAACCCAAATTACTAAAAGAAGATGCATTTCTATGAACTTAACTGCCAAAGATTGAACTTTAATGGGAAATTTCATCTGACATTGCAACATCCTCAGTGATCTACAAGTTGTCAGGTTTGGTACAAAATTTTTAATGTTTTAGAAAAGACAATTTTCTTTTCAATTAATTTAGTATGCTAAGCAGAACTATTGACTTATTGAGAGCTCATAGGATAATACATAAGTTGGATAATTGTGTGCTTAGTGAGCATTCAATGGTTACAGCAGTCTTTCGTGAGTATGAGCTTCAAGTTGTTGCAAGCTATAACAAAAACAGATAGGGAGAAGCTAAAGATCAAGCTCATATAAGCCTACAATACAAATGGACACTACATCATTGTTTTAAAAGCAAATTACCGATACAAAAGAAAACATGGATTGAGAGCACTATAATATTTTACTACTGGCAGTGAGTAGGAAAGCCCTGAAAACAGGAAAATTCAAATAAACAAATTGATAAGTATGGTGAGCTCACCTTGGATGCTTCAAGTCCTAGTTCACAAGCTATGCATGAGAACTTGAGAAACACTTTACGCGACTGAATCAAAATTCTGCTTTCTTCTCAATGACTCCAACACTTCTAAGGGACGATCTCCCATAGAACTAGCTCCCCCCATAGAAGATTTGACCGTCGCCTATTCTCTTTAGGGTTTTTTATTTAGCTAGCATGACGTTTAGACCCTAAATTCTCTTTAGGGTTGTGACACAGTTATAGATGTTGAACAAGAAAAGTCTTTGTCCAAAAAAGTTCAAATTTCATACAAATATAAGAAAAACATACTTTGTCAAAGTCTTTACTAGATTAGCCTCTATAGAAGAATTATTCTCATACCTGCCCAAAGTTCTTGCATCTCCTCAGCTGCAGATAACAAAATATCTGTTAGAGATGATAATGCTTCAATTGAAAAAGTAAATTGAAAGAGATTCAGATAAAATATCAACTATTACCCCTTAATCCTCCCCAAGAACTTCGCACATCTCATTTAAGGCAGCTTGTTCACGCCTACTTTTTTTTGTTTAGGCACGCCATCAGCCGGAGTGATATCTCCAACAATAGCTGTGAAAGTGAAAAGTTGTGTATCAATGATGAAAACTAAAAACATATAATGGTCATTTCCATTCAAATATACTGAATGTAACAGGAATTTTACACACCTAAATCTTCCAGCTAGTTTCCCCAAAATGAAATAAAATAAGCCAAAGAAGTGAGCAAACCAAAATTTAATTCCATTAAAACCTAGAAAGCAAAACAAGAAATGCACCCAAGATGAAGAATTCTACATTGAGGTAGAGCTCATATGAAGCATTAGACAAGCAATGAAAAAAATGATTATATGCAATACCATGTGCAATCCATGTCACATGACCAATTGCATCCATAGCAGCCTGGCGGAACCCTTCTACAGAAGCAAACCACTGCTCAGTTGCCCTAAATATTGTCGGCTTCTTGGTTTGCAGTCTCATATGGATACTTATGTCTGCAAAAGAGAACACTTATCTGAAACAATTAATTCTTCTTCATCTTCTTGGTTCTCCACTGCTCAGTTGCACAAACAATCATGTTCTTCTTCATCTTCTCCTTTCCTTTTATTCTTATCTGAAAGAGACAGAAGAATAACAGAGGAGGAGAGAAACAGAGAGGAAGGACAGAGCACAGCACAAAGGGGAGCGTAGACTTCTCTCTTTGTATAGATTGTGAGGGAGGATTGCCTCTTATTTCCTACAAAGTCATGAAGTTTGGTAATATTTTTAGTTACATTGGTCCATCGTTCTTATTAAACCAAAAAGTTCCGAAACTAATAAAATCAAGGAAGTGAAAGTGCATAGTAGTGACTTATGGCCTTTGACTATCTAAATACAAACACAAATTCTACGTAGCCATTCCCTCGTCGCTAGAATTTTCCTAGATATCCTTGATTGTTAAAGAAAAAAACAATGATAAAAACCTCTTTAATTTTCATGGACATACCAGAGTCCATCTGTGATACACCCCTGCTAAGATCGACGCCATGACGAAATAAGGAAAAGGCAACATAAAATTTCCAGTTTGCTGCTGGCCACGGTTTCCCCTACAAATCAAAAATGTCCACTAAAAACTCAGACCCTTGAAAATTAGAAGCCAGAAATGAAGCAATTTAGGATGTCAAGAAAATAATAAAGACAGCTAAAGGCAGTCCTTAATACGTATATAAACATACGGGGAGCAGGGAAACAAAATTATAAGAAAAAAGTGATGCAACTAACATACACGCAAAGGAGACTAAATATAAAAAAAAGTTAGTATGCAGCCAGAATTAACAAACGGTGCTTACAGCTGCAGAGCAGTATTCTGCCAGATATTCTGCTAGGGAAGGAATCCCCTCAAGAGCACCACTGGATTCAAATCCATCATAGGATAGCACATCATCGAACGTCATATTCACAATGTGCCTCTGCCATGAATAGAAGTCAGAATAAATAAACACATTTGTTTTCTAGGATCAAAATGACAACCAGCATCACATCAAATCAATTGCTATAACTGCTTCTACCCTGCTCCATACACCAACCTCTGCATAACAAAGGTAAACCAAACAACGCATTATATGACTAAGTTGAAGATGGAAATACCAAGAATCAGAAACAAATAAAGATGGAGGGGGGAAGTGTGACCTTGATTCGTAAGAGGTGGATTGCACCAAAACACATTGGGCAAGGCAAGGCTCACAAGAAGCGTAAATTTCACATTCTGCGAGCTCAATTTGGTTAAGATTCTTACAAGCCTAGACAAAAGTAAACAAAACTGTAAGACTCAGCATATACTTCAAGACCAAGTTCTTGTTTTAATGAGGTGAACCAGTAAGTGAAAGGGAATCACTGCTGCTGCTGCGAGATGAAAGAGATCGGCTTTCATGAGCATTGCCTTCAAGCCCATCATCTCATCCAAGTGTGCAAGGCAGTTGTCCACGTAAAGTTGCACAAATTAAACATTATGAAATTCAAATATAACATCCCCAATTTCTAACATGACCAGACAGGAATACCAATTTCTAATCCCCCACTGTCACCAACAAAGCAATGTGACTTCTCTTGTTAATTTTTTTAACTAATTGAGTTCAGATGGACTTCTCTGTTAATTTTTTAATCTAGTGTCACACTCTCACCATATATGCATAGTGTTTTACAGGTTTCAAAGCTATTGGAAATCAATTTTAAAACATATCTCCCTAATTTATGATTAAAAGTGGTAAGCCCTTCGTTGAAAACAACAACAATTTATTCAATAAAAAAATAATTGGAGTACAAGGAGTTATAGTTCTCAATGATTGAGACAATGCTCCAAAGTCAATGTGCTGATCAACTGATGAAAGACTAACATGATCATGATACGGAATAGTCTTTGATGCTCTTTAAGAACAAGAACTTAATGTCCATACTAAATTTTCCCTCAAGAAGGTTTAAAAGTATACTCTATCTAGGAGAGGAAAGTCTGAAAAGGCAAATACCAACTTCAGTGGCCCAGTGGATTTTAAACAACCCCCATTAGAGGATCAAATATCATAGTGCCCTGGGTTCAAGTATTTACGTTCTATCGTAAGTATCTTATCATAGTATATCATCTATTTCAATGTCTAAGTCCAGTTTTTTTTAATAAATAAATAAATATATATATATATATATATGTTATCAGGGCGGATGTGAAGAAGGTGATGGCATTAGACAACTAACAATAGCCATCACAGAACCTGAAAAATACCTCGATAAATAAAATAGAGTAAAAACAAATTTTAGTAAAGAGACAATCCCTTACTTGTTCAAATAAATAGTTGGCTGAAGCGTCTCCTCATCTCTGCTAATTTCTTTATTGACAAAAATAAACAAATTACAACATTAAGAGATAGACATGACGTTATGACTTAATTACAAAAATACATCAATGTATGATAAGTAGATTGTTAAATATTACAATTTGGAGCACATTTTGCAAGCATCATAAAAGGAGAGCAGATGGTAGCAGCTATAACCAGGTAACTACTTCTGTGTTAATGTGTTCAACAGGCTTTATCATCTTACCAAGCCGAGGCCACCATACAGGAAGGAATTTGTGAAGTCATTAATTATAGGAAAATAAATTTGATGCCAAAATTCATTACATATAACAAAGTTCTTCCCCTGATCCCCTCTATGATATCAGGAGTGTTATTGCCTTACCTAAATGGTAGGTTTTTGTTGCAGGCAAGATTGAAGATGCGTGTTCAACAAGAGCAAGGCCAGCTCGCAAAATGGGAATAATCTGCCAAAGCATACCAAGGGTGAGTGGGAATTCTCAATATAATAAATTCAAAGTACAAAATTTACAACTTTTTAGCGCTTCAATTATTTCCATGGAAAAGAGAAGGTTTTAACAAAGTTATATTTCATTGGAAAAGCTTATCAGAATATGTAACAAGAAGAGCTAGAGTAATTAATCACCAGGCTGACACCTGACCATACTGTGTCAACACCTAACATGAGAATTAAGTGAGCAAGGCTGCACACTAACCGTGACAGGCTCCCTTGGATCGATAAATTCAACTGCAGCTACACCCATTGGAGACTGAATCTCTCCTGTGACAGTAGGCTGGCACATAAAACCATAGAATTATAAGCACATAACTGAAAATAAGCAACTCTAATTTAGCAATTATAGACAATAGTAACAATCAATGAATATTTCATAACTAAAATAGGTCTAACTGTCCAACTGAAGCATATGTACCAAAATCTTATGGTAGGAGGAATGAGAAGAGACTAGAGAGAAGATTCAATAATCAATATTAGAGTAACGGCAAAATGTGCAAGGAGTGGCAACCTTGAATGTATTTAAACCCCATTACAACCACATTCCAGTTAACATAAAGGCATTCAAAGACATCTCTTTAAAAAAAGGATAAGGGATTACAATTCCAAAGAGTCAGTAACACTTCTATAATCACATTGAAGCCTCATTATTTGAGATTCAAGCATTGCGCTCTCACCATTATGGTCCAAAAAATTGCAAAAGGAGGCAACTTCCATAGAAGCCTTTGGAGAAAGCCTAAATGGGTGACTCCAACACCTCAAGATATACACCATCAAACATCCCAAAGAGAAATAACAAGTGACTCCAAATGCTACTCCCCCAAAGTGAAGGAAGAGATGCATGCAACTCTCAATCATTGAGGCACAAACAGATCAAATCACATACTGTTTGAGTAAGGGTCAAGAGCCTGACTCGAGTTTGTACTAAAAGTGGCAATATCTACGAATTTCTTGGTCTCACTTCCATTTCACCTTGGTCAAATCATGTATTATGTGTTTTCCTATGTACAGAACATTTAGGCAAGTTCATGACCAATGCCACCAAAATGAATTAAACAAAATTGCATGCTCATGTTACTATGAAGAAAGAAGTAGCTACAAATCCCAAAAAATAATTGAAATGAACTTACCAACCAATCCCTCGAGGCTTCATAGATAAGCAACCTCCCAAGCTCCGCCATCGCGCTCTCTTCTCAGAAGAAAAATGCAAAAATTAATCCCCCAAAGAAGAAATCTAAAGGGAGGTGGAAGTGGGAAACTAAGATTGCCATATTTAACCAAAATTATAGTTATAATATTGGTCGACAGATTTGAGAGCTTCTGGCTAGCATGGGAAGTTTCCCAAGATTATCATTGGGTTTTGTAATGTAGTTGAAGACCTGTAGAAGTGCAAATGACAAACAATAAGAAAATAGTTGCTCCATGGGAATTAATATGGTACAAATATCCAGATCAACCCAAACTAGGAAAAAAAAACTTACCAATATGTGGATTTGCTGATTCATGGATGACAAACGCGAGTGAAAGCCCCACCTACAGTGTCGAATTTTTTAGATCATATTAATAACACAACAGTAATAAACAAATGTATATGAAGAACAAATTTCTCTGAAGCTTATAGAAACATTGTTTCATCCATCGAATACATCATGCTTGTAAAGAAATTTAATTATATTAAAGTCTGCTGAATTAAATATGCTTTTCTAGCATCCAAGAGAGATGGAGTTGTCATTAGTCATTACAAACTGGAAAGAAGTTAGTAGGTGTTTTCCAGCCAATCAGATGTTAAATCCCCTTTTGTCGTCTTTAGAAGAGTTCTAACAATTATATTTAAATTCAGTGCAAGGTTCAGAGTAGGGGCTTCAAAAATGATTCATAGAACAAAAAAGATTTCACAATTTAACTAGTACGAGCATCTACAATGGAAGACCTCAAACCTAAAATGAGATCTAGGGGTTTCATTCTCCAATTCCTCCTTAAACCTCAAATATGTTGGGTTTCTTCAATTTTTTGAGAATAACAGTTCGGTTTTCCGGGTCTATCACCTGCTAAATAGAGAGATGAAAGGAGCCCAACAAACAATAGCTATCTCATTTCAATTTTGAGGGAGGATTTAAGGTCTCCCATTAGAGATACTCTAAGCTATAACTTGATAATGATAATGTAAAGCTAGAATGATTGGAGAAATGCTAACACTCGAACACTCAAGAAAAATATTATAACAACAATAAGAAAATGAATATAGGAAAAGAGCTTACTACACATTCTTAAGAGAAAAAGAAGAAAGTAAGCAAAAATGAAGGATATGTTGTGATCTACAATCTAGCAACAAGTAAAATGACAACAAAAATACATATTTTAGCTAAAAGCAAACATGACGCAGGATGCAACTAATGAGTAAATTTTTTATATCATGAATATAAACGAAAAAAGAACGACGTACCGAGCTCGTAAATTTAGTGACAAGATAGATACCTTCTCTACACCTTCTAGAATGTGAGGGAAGTGACAAGATAGATACCTTCTCTACACCTTGGTTGCAAGCATATACCAGAGCATCAGCAAGCGTCAGTCTGCCTTCGGCATCAGTATTGTTGACCTGCAGAAAAAATGATTCCAACAAATCAAACTTACATGGAGTTGAATACCAGAGATAACATTAGATAGAAGGGTTAATCAGGAACACCAGATATGCTATTCAAAATGAGAAAATGCTATCTGAACTTGTGGGTCAGAATGATAAGATCTATAACATGAAATCCACAACACTTTCGGCACAAATATAAAAACATTGGTTATTCTTTTACATGGTAATCATGATGTACAACTTAACTAGTTTATTGTTCATTCAGAAAATATAAATTTTTTTTAGTCAATGCATTAGGTAAGGAACATATACGACTTAAATAGATGACATGCACACATGCATCACTAGTAATTAATGATAGGAAGCATTCAACAAGTTTCTGACATAAAAGGAAATACCTTAGAAAGAACCAAAGGATGAGGAAGTAAAACAGATCTTATCTTCAGAAAGCATCTTTCTGCCATATCCCTTTCCCTTTTATCAATGCTAAGAAGTCTTTTATATATCGCAGGAGCCCACATATTTGACGTCTCTCTCATCTTTTGACTTAGTTGAGCAACCAACTTTATCACAACCTACAAAGACAACCAAAAAATTAGAAGACATCAATAAAAACATGCCAACTGGTATGTTGTTATTTCAATTGATGGACAGAACTTATTAAGTGAACTTTAAGTCACAAAAAGGAGGTCTTAACATTTAAGGTTTGATTAAAAAAAGATTAAAAAACTAAAACTAAACATAAAAAAAAAGAGGTTCGATTTCCCGATTTCCATAAGGTTTAATTTAAGGTTTATCTATAACTACCTAACATTTAGAACAATGAACAACATTCTACTGCAAGAGTGGATATTTTGAAGAAAAATCATTTACCGTTTTGGACAAATCACCGTCCATCTCCATGCTGCGCAAGCACATGTCATTATACATTGCAAAGATTTAGAAAATTTACCACTGAGGAACTGTGTCTGGGTGTCTGGATGAGAAGCTATGCACTGCATAAACAATTTATCAATTGCAAAAAATGAGTTGTAATAGAGAACAAAAGTTGC
Source organism: Berberis thunbergii (assembly GCA_003290165.1). Classification (NCBI taxonomy): domain Eukaryota; kingdom Viridiplantae; phylum Streptophyta; class Magnoliopsida; order Ranunculales; family Berberidaceae; genus Berberis; species Berberis thunbergii. The sequence continues at coordinate 8,643 of QNQO01004454.1, read as the reverse complement.
CTACAAAAATTATAGATCATTTATCTTTATAGTACCCATATCCAATACACTTCAAGCTATCGGTTAAACTTAGAAGTTTCCTACAAAATTTTAATAAAATAAATACTGAAATTATACACCAAAACTACAACACCTTCGCTGAACTATTTAATGTGCAATTTATCATATATATTACTACCATTGAACATAGATAACAACACCCTTACTTCCACTACTGTTCTTGAATTCCCATGAAGATATCTTCATTTTTTATATAATACCAAATAAATAAACTAATTAAAAAATAGGAAATTTTGGTTTGAAATTAATGCTTAGAAAAGTTATCGGGGTTTTTTGAATCAAGTAGAGTGGTGAGGCACTTATCAAAATTGACATCGTGTTGGGGACCCCAATCATCCCAAGCATTCTCTCCGTAGTGCAGATCAGCAAAAAGCATTATCTTGAATAACGAATTTGGCCCATTGTTTCCCTCTCACTGTTCCCATAGTAAATAATAAATAAAGAAAAAAAGAGAATTTGAAATCATTAAAGTTAGTCTTTGGTAGAGCACGTAAATGCGCAAATAAATCCTTTATCTCTTTCTTTAATATGATCCAAGAGATATCAGCCTTATAAAAGTCTAGTTGCTAAAAATGGAACTTATACAGTCTTATATTGGGTTGAAACTTAGCCTTATAAAATCATCCCTAGTGACTAAAAAGATGGTCTTCGAAGAGCATGGAGTGCCTTGTACATATGTTTTAAGAGCTCTCTCTTTCATCTCTCAAAAATGAATATCTGATGAAGATGCTTGCATAAAGGCAATGATGGTAATAATGATAACAAAAAATAATTGTTTGAAGAAATTAAAGCTTCAAGTATCTTACAAAATGTCCCAAGATAAAGGTACATGCGACCCTTACTTCAAGTATTCAAGTATCTTAAAGCTTCAAGTATCTTACTGAAATTAAAGCTTCAAGTAGCGGTCTTTGTTCCCTGCGACCCTGCCAATGCGCGCTTGCCATCTTCCATGCTGGTGATGCCTGCCAAATTAACAAACACGGGGGAGCATAGATATCAGAGGAAAGTTCATATTTGTATTCAAATTAAAGGGCTTTTGATACATAAAAATTAGTAAAAACCTCGTTACTCCTCGGTATATTGAGGCACCTCTCGAAAACTTGCTACTTTTCCTACAAGACAAAATAATAACACATTCATTATATTCACCAAAATGCAGTGAAATACAAGTAAGCCATAAAAAAACAAAAAAGAAATTAAATTATGCCTTCTCATGTGAGAAACATATTCCTGCCTACTCATGTTCTTCATGCTTTCGAGTTCCTCTTGGTAATTCTCCAACTGTTAAAACAACAAAGGACTTACCAATCAGTAACCTTAAGTTCCATAACATATAAATAAACGATATATCAGCATGTTAATTCGAACAGTATATATTGTTACCGAGAAATTGATGTAGGTCGAGGGACCCCAATACTTCAGTGCTGTTAAATCATAAGCTCTTGCAGCTTTCTCCTCCATATCATAACCCCCTAATCAACAATGGAGAATGATTTTATTTAATTAATTAATACAAAACACAATAGATAAAAGTTTGTAATCAAACATTAAGTGAATGGTCAGAGATTTTACCAAGATAAACTGTATAGTGTGATTTGATTTGAATGGCATCCAGAACAAGGGAAGAACGTGACAAACAATAATTAGTGAGTACTAGTCAGAAACTTACAAGACAGAGAAAGACAAAAATACAACATTGAAAATGAAAAAAAAAACTCCAAAGAGTTGCTCCAAGTTTCTTTCTAATTTCATGAACAACCAACCTTGCCTCCCTTTTCCTGGTTTGACCTTCGTTCTTGCAGCTGTTATCCCAAAGATGTGCCTCATATCTACCAGTCCATCTATGTTGATTGTGATGAAGAAAAAATGGATCAAAACAAAACAAAATTCAAACCAAAATTTTTAACCCAACAAGGAGACATGAAAATGGTAAGGTAAGGTAAAATCATACAACAAAACAAGACAAAAAAAAACATCATGGAAGAATGAATGAATGAATGAAATGATGATAGGAATCCCAAAAATACAAAAACAAAAGGTAAAATAAATTAAAGCCACCAGGTTTGAACACAGACCTTGTAACACATATACACTGTGATGTCCTCTGACCAAATGTGTCTATGGACTTCCTGTGAACTGGATTGTTTCTGTCCCACCACCTTCCTTCTTGACCCTCTCTTTTTTGTTGTCTCCATAGCCACCACACATTCATTTCCTCCTCATCCAGTTAGGGAAATTTGCTGGGGTGGGGGTGCTGTAATACAACTTGATTGAGATCCAGGACTCATTGACAAGCTAAGTGACTGCAAATCTCCATACCCCATTGCACAGACTGACCCAGAACCTCCTCCTTCATCACCACCCACCATGAACCCCCCATCCAACTTTTGCTCCATTTCTTGACAATAATTCCTTGAAACCCAGTTCCTAAAACCTCCTACTCCATCTTCGATTCTCTCAAGATCTAAAGAAGAAGAAGGAGAAGAAAAGTTTGAGAATCTGCTTCGGTTCTTCATCTTCTTCTCCTCTGCGCCAAACCTCTCTCTGATTTAGGTCGAAATTTTTTTCGCAATGACCGCGCAAACTGATCTATGGTCGAAATAGCAAAAACAATTTCCCCAATTTTTCGCAATGACAACGGCCAAATTTTTTCCCCAATTTTTTTTTGCCAAAGCGCGACGAGCGCGAAATCCACTCTCCCCCATTTTCGCCAGAGTGTGAAATGACTCTCCAAATCACTCACTCGCAGGAGCGCGGCACGTGCAATACGGTTTAGTTTAGGCAACGGTTTTTAGCCGTTGCACAATATAGCATGGGTTTGGCCGTGGCTAATGCACCCACGGTTTAGAGCTATGGCTAACTATTTTTAGCCACGGTTTTAGGCCGTTGGCCACTCTATCCACGGTTTATAGCGTGGCAAATAAACCAACGGCTTAGAGCCGTGGCCACCTCCCTGTAGCTAAACAAGCATTTTGGTGTAGTGTGAGCTAAGACCTTTTAAGGTTAAGATGCTATAGATTTTTTGTTTTTGAATCCTACAGGTCATGAAATTGATCGCTAGAACTGTACATACAAATATAGTTTCATACTTTCCAAACGATAACCATCCTCATGTATATGAGAACATATATACCATGAAAATCATACCATAAGCCAAAGGTGTGATGGCTCAGTGGTTGAGCAGTGGCGAATTGCTATCACTAGGTCACAGGGTTGAATCCAGCCGACGACATAAAACATAAAATATTGAACCGTGTTCATGGCATTTGAACACAACCTTAAAATATGTGGGTTTTACGATTGAGCAAAGTGTGCATGTTTCAATCTGAAATGTACTGTAAATCTGTTGTTTGTTTGGAGAAAGATGATGAAGAGGGTTATACCATGAGAATTTTCAACGGTATATAGTTTTTGAAATTTGGCTGTGAAATGAGGTTTTTTGTAGTGACTTCAAAGTTGGTCAGTTTGCAAACTGAATTTGATGAAGTTCCTGTTCCGAAACTAATTACAAGAGTTAACCTGAGTTTTGACCGAGTTCTAAAAGATAGACCGTAACTCTGATTTGATGAGGTTTTCACCTTTGGAATCATCATCTTAAGATCTATTTAAGTGAAGTATAATTTTCTGAATTAAGAAAAAAATTATTTTTACCCCTTAACTCCTTTATTGCGTCGATATGCGTTTTCTCACATAATGATTGTGTTTTGAAATATGTAGGTTGTGGTTTTATAGTGATTCTTCACATGTTAATTGTTGGGGAATGTATCTTAATGCATCATAATGAATTTGGATATTTGTATTGTTATGCATATTGACTTGTTAATGCATTATGAAAATTTGGATATTTGAATTGTTGTACGAATTATCTTGTCAAAGAGTGGCTTGATTGCTGTATTGCTATAGAACATTTGGTTTATGAAAATGATATGGTTCTCCAAAAGTATTGGTGGATATTGTTGTTGATTTATTTATTAATGTGAAATAATTTTGAGATATCACAATAAGTATTACAGATAACGTTGAGTTCTTAAAATTTAATCATCTTGAATTGTATCACTTAGAACTATCACACATCTTGTTGTTTATAGTTTTTCCTCTTCCTAGAGAGAAACTAAATAAACCTTAAGTTGAGTCTTATAGATGTGGGACACCCCCTTTCTTATATAAAAACTAAAGTAACCTTCGAGTTAGTCTTGTGGAAATGAGGTGATATTTATGCCTAGAATATACTTGATAATTTATACGTAAAAATGTGACATCACTTATGCGCATTGATAGTCCAAGAGTGATTTTTATGTTACTCGTATAGTTAGGAATATTCGATGATGCATGTCCGTATGTGATGTGTCTCCACTTAGACCTGAATGATGGAGAAATTTTCCTTTATGTGAGAGAGGGATACGGGCATGTATGCTCAACGCAGAGGTGGTGATAATATGGTATAGTTTGTAAGTGATCAATTCTCTAAAATTGAAATTTTTTTTAATATAAATAAGATATCCTCATAACTATTTTAATTGATGAAATTCTAATCTATTGAGGTACTCATCTATTCATTTGTTTTCTAACCATTCAGTGTAGGATGATAATTCTACTAGGTCAGACTTGATATAGCTAACATTTACAGCATAAGTATAGTTACAATAAATATTTACTTTAAGAACGTATTAGAATGATATGATTGACTTGTTGAGGAACTACATGTCTTTGAGTTGTTATTTCCTTGCATGACACTTTTCTCGTTAAGAAACTACATGTGTTTGAGGTGTTTTATTATGTTTGTAGTTTCAATATCATAGCATGAAACTTATTTTTGTTTAGAGTTTGAGATTACTCATACCAGCTAAATTGCCTACCCAAGTGCTCTTCTGGGTACATTCCTTGGAATTAGTCGATTAGCCTTGTTTTCAGGTTTAGAGAGTTTTGGGCTACATGATTGTGGTTAATTTTATGGGCGGTAGTTCCAATGAGATTCCTGGTTATAGTTCTTTGTTTTTACTTCAACTTTGTAATAAAAGGTTTACAGTAGTTGTTAGTTTTGTTCTGTTGCTGCTGATTTTCATGTCTCAAAATTTGGGTAAACAATAATCCTATGTGGATATAAGATTTCATTTTCTCAAACAGCGGGGCGTGACAACCCTTCCTGAGCTAAGACCTTTTAAAATTAAGATTGCTATAGATTTTTGTTTTTTGAATCCTACAGGTCATTGAAATTGATTGCTAGAACTGCAACGTACAAATATAGTTGCATACTTTTCCAAACGATAACCATCCTCATGCATATGGGAACATAATATACCATGAAAATCATACCCATAAGCAAAAGGTGTGATAGCTCAGTGATTGAGAAGTGGCGGATGCTATCACTAGGTCACAGGGTCGAATCCAATCGGCGGCATAAAACATAAAATAAGAACCATGTTCATTGGCATTTGAACACACTTGCATTACTTATAGTTGCTTAAACTTCAAAATTTCTTTATCTGATGGGCAAATTACCTTTAAAAATAAATAAATTTACACAAATGAGTAGTGCAAAAAAATATACTTTTTACCATATTAGTTAAAAAATATATAATTTTTGAAGTATCAGATTGTGCTTCCTTGGAGAAGCAATTTCCCTACCAAATTCAGAGTGATAAGAACAACATATCGACAACAGATTTTATACTGTTCACTATGATCAACAGTTTCCAACTAGGAAACATAATTAAAAAAAATGAAAATTCTTTTATGCATCCAATATTTTTGGATGTATGGTGTTTGCAGATAACTTTAGGTTTTTCCGGATAGTAACTTCTGTAATTTGACTGTTAGGGTTATTTGGTTTGTACGGAAATTAGACATAAAAATTGAAACCATTTTCGTGAATTGATTCCAAGACCTCCCACTCGGACTTGGATTCCCATTAGTAGGGGGGGCACGGAGGGATGGGACGAGATATCCATCCCTATCCCATCCCTGTTCATACGGATCGGGACGGACGGGATGGAAAAACCCCATCCCGACCTCGTCCCATCCCAAACGGGATCGGGACGGGACTGATCAGCGGCATCCAAAAAATTTGAAGCAACATCCAAAAAATTTGCAACTATTTCACGTTGCAACACCTCTGTTTCACAAGTTGTGTATGTTGTCCTTTTTCTTATCTTACCATGTTGATGGCATTTTCTTCTTTTAACCACTCATTTGAGCATGTATTACTCATTTTTAATTCCTATTCCTCAAAAATAAAATCTGCAAGTCCAGGACTAGTGTCATCTCTTAGTGCAAGCTCTTTGTGATGATTCTGGACTATAAGCACGGAGTTATGTCCTGGCAAGTTAGGTGCCTCTACAATCTCTCCAGTTTTAAAACCTTTTTTGGTGTCACATAATAAAAACAATAAAAGTCAGATTATGTAATATAATTTTACCCCTTTTATACTTCACATTGTTAGTAAAAGGCTGACAGCTCATGTAACGAGTTCTCAGATATGAACAGGTGCTTATGCATCTTGCCTGTTGTTTTTTCCGCATCTTTTAGGTTGCTGTTATTGGGCTGGCCATTGCTAATTTTTCCTGTTCAAGAAGCGTGTTGTTAAAAAGTTCATTTCCTATTGTTGGATTGAATTATTGTTTATCAAACTTGCTTTACTTTGTTGATATTTTCTTATTCTGGATTGAGCGTTGTTTAACCTGAATCTTTTTCTTTTTCATAACTTTTTTTACTCTTAGAGCTTCATAAGATGGAGACATGCGAAGCTGTGACCATCATTGAAACTCCTCCAATGGTTGTTGTTGGATCATCAAGATGGGCGCAAGAAACAATCATGGAAATTAGTGACCATCACTATCATTAAATAAATAATAAATAAATTATTAATAATTAATATTATAAATTAGTTCGGGACGGGACGGATTGGGGGATTGAAAATCTCCTCCCATCCCATCCCATTCTAGATCGGACGGGACGGGATCGGGATGAAATTATTCAATCCCATTAAGACCCGAAAAAATCTGGGACGGGAACGGGATCGCGGGATGGGATGCCCACCCCTACCCATTAGTAGGGGAAAACATTCTTATGAAAATCGATTTTCTATCAGTAAATAGACAACCAACAGCGAAATCTGCATAACAAAGAAAACGAATTTCATTTCCCAAGGAAAATGGCTAACCAAAAACACCCTTAAGGTAAGCGAGTAGTAACTTTATATAATTCAATAATAAGTTTAGGTACATTGGCTTGTAACATTTTGGTGGCTTATACCATGAATGTCAAATATGTGTATGTTTCCGAAGCATTGCTCATAAAACATTACTTCCGATCAACAAGTCATTTAAGCAAAAGATCTATGCTTATTCTTTCATTGAGGGTGTGTTTGGTTGATAATCACATAATTATAATATTATTACCTCTTATCATATTTTGTTAATCCCTTATTTTATCTTATTTTAGATTAATTATTAAATTTTTTGTGAAGGGGAGGAATAGAGGGAAGAAAAAAATAAGCAGAAATCAAACCCTCTTCCTCACACATGATTCTCATCACCATCACCACCTACCCACCTCTCTTTCTTCTCCCTCTTCTGCTCCATCAAACACCACCAAACTACTACCACCTAGCCCTCACTCTCTCCGCCACCAGGAAACAAGTCAGAGTCATCACCATCTACACCGTACGTGCAACCGGACAACACGCACAACCAGACAGACAACACGCAACCACCCTCAACCGCAATCGGACAGCATGCAGCAGCCGGTAGGCCGGCGCAACACCACGCTTGCCGGACAGTCCCACCATCTTCCCCTTCGCTATCCAACGTCCTGCCGCATGCTCAACCGCCATCCAACAACGCTTCTACTGCTCCTGATTGTGCGGTGGAATTTTTCCGCCTCTCTCTCTGTTCAAATCGAAAGAGAAAGGTTGGGGTGCTATCTGCACCCCACCTTTTAACCCTGTACCACCATTGTTTAAAGAGAGGATCGCTACTGGCATCCAGTGAATCATAAGAGCACCCCGGCTGGGCATGGCTTGACATTATTGACATCCTGGAAATCTGATTTACCACCCAACTGGACCTGGAGCTGTTTGTAACCTGCTGATCTATTGAGTACCACCTCACCGAGGCGACGACTGTATAATTTATTTTACAGACTTAAATGCTTACTTGTTAATTACAATTTTATTTCAGAAATTTGATAAATTGCTTTCATCTTTCATGTTCGATTAAAACTTGATATGTTTGGTAGTTAGATTCACATTTTATCAATATTCAAAGCTTGTGCTAAAAATTATTAAGCTTAGACTTTGTTTAAGTGTGCCTTAAAAAGACACTTAATACTTGGTAAGAGTTTATTTGCTTGAGATAAATTGTTAATGTTTAACAGAAACTTGATATGATTGAAATTGGATTTTAATGCTCACATCTTCGGTGCAAGCAAGGGATCCTCATCCCTAAAGCTTCTCGTTTATAATTTCAGTAATTTAGATTTAAATATATTTGCTAACTCATCGGTGAGTCCAAACCCCACAGAAAAAATTCATCTCATCCATATTTTCCTTTTATTTTATTTTTATTATTTTTAATTTATTTTTAG
>QNQO01004453.1:0-25454 GCA_003290165.1 Berberis thunbergii | reverse complement strand
CTGGTTCCAACATCAATGGTGGGCCTTTGGTCCAGTTATTGAGATCTTCCTCTCCTGTTCGAAGTGAAGGAAGGAATATCTTCAGAGACAAGTACCAGCTCCAGAGCCTGTAAAACAACAGTCTCTCGACTGGTTCTTCATTCAGTATTTCATTCAATCTTGCTTGAATCATGTGTTGGGACTATGTCTGCTCCATCCCTGATTCAGCAATTAGTCTATCTAAAGTCAAAACCCAATGGTTATGCCGGCGCTTCAAAGGTTAAGTGGTGGCAAAGATTTGACCACTCTAAGGTCACAAAAAGGTGTAATAGCCTTCTTTCTAAAAGAGGTGTTGTCTACACCACCAACAGTTCCAGTTCCAATTGGTCTCCCTTCAGAATCATTCCAACGTTAAACAGTTGAAGCAGCAGATTCTACAGAAGATCATGACCAAGCCAACCAGAGCTCAGCTCATCGAAACACTATCCCAAATATGTTCTGATGAAGCTGATGAAGATGAAGAAGACGATCCAACAGTGGATCTCAATGAAGATGACTGTTATGGAGTCATCGATCCTCGAGATTTGTAAATGGACCCAAGTCCATTATATCAATAGTAGTATCTGCCACCTCCAAAAACACCAAAACTGCTTCGGCCACAGTCAACAGACAACCCGACAAGCATCAATTATCTTTGCAAAAGCCTCCGCATGAAGCTACAGTCCTTCAATTATGCAGCTACAGTCGAAGCATCTTCAACAGTACTGCGACAGTCAAAAGGTGAACAGTCGAAGCATCTTCAACAGTCCACCTCCACTCAATGCTACAAGCCAAAAAAAGGATAAGCTCCAGCTCATCTCCACTGAAGGAAGAGCTTATCTCTTCGTTTCTTTCTCTCCTCTGTCTATAAATAATTGTAAGCTCTTAGAGCTAAGGGACTCTCTCGGTCTCTCTCTTAGCCTCTCTTAGAACCCATTCCTGTTTTGTATCCCTTAACTCTATCCTGTAAGCTTTCCTCACTTTTCCAGCTCTTGTACATTCTTCTCAAGCTTGTACTAGTAAGTCTTCTCTGTAATTATTTTCAATTTAATTTCGTATCAATCTAAGCATCTTTCTTATATACTCTCTTTTCTTCTCTTCACAAAACCTCTACTTAAAAGAAAGTATTGAACTTGGTTGAACTATCAAAGTCACCCTAAGAAGTGAATCGGGTGTTCTCTTGACAATACAAAGTAGAGTTCTTCAAAACTGATTTCAAAATACTTAACTTAAAGAAAGATCACACTCTGATAAGATCTTTCTAGGGTCCTCTCTAAGTGTAAAGCAGGAAACTCTCTAAGCTATATTGATCGATTTAGTGATCAAAGTTAAGATTTTCCTCATTAATGATGTAATTTTTCTAATTCTTTGCATTTTTATGTTATTTAATGCTTATCCTGTTCTTCTTTTCCCCTTATTTTTCCTGGTTTATCTCTTCCTGTCCTATTATTCTGTATTGATTGTTGTTATTTTCTTCTTCATTCATTTATTCTGTCTCTGTTAGAAGGTTGTAACCTGTGAAGGGTTAGTGATCTAAGTACTGTTGGTCAACCGTTGATAGCGTTGGTCAGTCGCATAGAGTGTTGGTCAGCCGTTAGGAACCAGATCCAGTGTAAGTCGCCATGTGAGCCCGCAGCGAATCTAGGTTAGGTGGTCCCACTCAGATGGTCCAGCTGTAAGTGGTCCGAGATACAGTGTCCTATCCATCCTTCAAGCAAATTGAAAAGATGTCTTTGTTTTCAAAATTTCCAGAACTTCTAGTTCTAGGTCAACCAGTTTATCCGACCAAATGGAAGGTTAGAATTTCTGAGTTGAACAAGATTTACAAAAACTGGTCTATACCATAATACCCCCAAAAAGAAATTTATGAATCTCCAAATCTATATTTTCTCAAAAAAACTGAAGATTTAATCAGTATTGTTGAACAGACTAGTACCGATCAATAAATCTTTGGATTCAAAACAACTGCTCAATCTTCAAACAATCCAGTCTTTAAAACAAGAAAATATAAGTTATCTCCACTTGGGATTAATCCAAATAGCCCTAAAACCTTTAACCAGGTTAGGACTTGATACTTGCGCTTTAGTTGCCCTCGGGATTGCAGACATAACAATTCAGTGATTCTCTGCTTGGAATTGCAGAGTCTTCACTATCTATGGGTCCAGTTATTTTAACTGCTACCCTGACTTCTCTGTATCTCTCTATGATCCAAATATCTTGGAAACACTCACCCTCAATATTCAGACCTCTGGCTTTGACATGGCTGAAGGTTCTGAACCCTTTGCTCTGATTATAAGATCACTTATAGAGCAATGAAAACTCAATTGAGGCCTCGTGCCTTACAGACAGATGACAGAGGACATACAATCCTCTTTGAGGTCAATGACCAAAAAAACCAATGTAATTGTACCCAGAACAATTCAATGGGATCAGGTCACTCTTCCTGAATCATGGATCATTGAAGGAGCCTTTCCAATCCAAAGAAACTTCCTCCAAGTCAGATCGACAGAATCTTATCATTCCTGATTGATCTGTTGAACTAAGATTCAATGATGCAAGAGTACTACTCTTGATCCTTCTAAGTTTGAATCTGGACGAAGATCTGAATCTTCATTCAGAACTGCATCCAACCAGAACTCCCTTCGAGGACACCAACTTCTCGAAGTAATTCCTCATCTTCAATTAAGAAATATTAGGACAAATCCTATATCCCCAGATTCCTCAACCCATTATAATCAAAATGAAGTTCTTGAAACTTCAGAAGAGCAAAATCAATCACCCACACAATCTGAAATGGAATTCCAGATTCCCAGGGTTCATGTTAACAACAAATTTCAAACTTGATAAAGAAAAAATTAAAAGACTTCTGTCTCCAACCAATGATGAAAGACGTGAAAAGTTTCATTGCTCAGACAACTGAGTCCGAACGCAAAGAACTTAGCAAATTCTTCTATGGATGTTGTGAAGAAGTTGAAAGTCAAATCTACCTTTTTGTAGATTCGTATTTTCACACGTTCGTCAATCCCTCAAATTCATTGTTTTAATGTCACACCTAAGGTCTGGACTGCTACAAGACCAAGAAAACTGTAAGATCTGTTTATTCCACCGATATGGTTAGATCTCCAGTTTAAAGTTTCCAAATCATAAATTGATCGGTGCTTCTCCGTTTTCTCACCAAACTGAAGATTCTGTTAGTACTCTTACTGATCATCAGAATAATTATACTAACCTCTTCTATCTGAACTTGGGTGAAAAATTAGTTCAAGACCAGCTCGTAACCAAAGAACTGAGGAAGAAGCAATTAGAAGAAAAGGCAAGCAAAAGAACAATAAATAAAGAAACAAAATGTCTACTTTCAAATTCCTGATCCTTTGGCGCCAAACACATTTTCTTCTAAAACAAATTTATTAAAAGAAATTGATTGCCAATTAGATGCTCTAAAATGCATTCATGATTACGAATCAATACCTTGTCTCAAAAACTCAAAAATGGAAAAATCCTATGCCAACGTCTAGGAACTTCTATCCCAGACCTTCATTCCCTGATATGCAGTTTGAAGAAGAATCTTCAAACCTTTGTTCTTTTCTCCAAAAGAACTGTATATCTGGAATATTTGATGGCATTAGTGAAGATGCAATCCTTGAGCTTACTCAAGAGATGGTGATGATGGTCTCTACTCATCGAGCAGAAGGCAAGGATGATCACACCATTGCAACTATCATTATTCGAGGATTTTCCGGCTTAATCAAAGGCTGGTGGGATAATTATCTCACTACTGCTGAAAAAACAGAAATTTTATTTGCTAAGAAAATTGGTCCTGATGGTAACCCTATTAAGGTTGAAAATGATCTTGGACAAGAAACCTTCGTTCCAGATAGTGTGCCTACCTTAATCCAAAGTATTCTTAGACATTTCTTAGGAAATCCTAATGAATACCAAGGTAAAGCTAAGGACTTGCTGATGTCTCATAAGTGTCCAACCCTTAGTCATTTTAGGTATTATAAAGATATCTTTATGAAAAGGGTGATGCTTCAGACTGATGCAGCAAATACATTCTGGAAACGTAAGTTTATTTCAGGACTTCCTGAAATATTTGCTGAAACTGTTCGTACTAGACTCCAGGAACAGCATGGAGGTGATATACAGTACGAACTCTTAACATTTGGTGATTTAATTGCATTTTATTAATAAATGCGCTCTTCAAATTTGTAATGATTTAAAATTAAAAAAACAATTAAAGAAACAACACATTTATGGACCTAAGAATTAGGTGACTTTTGTCAACAATATGGGTTTGATGAATTCCATTATCCAGCCCATTTGAAATCCAAACACCATTTGACATCCAAACAAAAGTATCGGTCCAACCCGACCCGACAATTAAACAGAAAAAGCCTTATGGCCCAAAGCCTGCTAAGCCACTTGAACAGTACTATAGCAAGCCCAAGAAACATGGAACTCATAAGTCCAAACCCTTTAAGAAAGGATCCACTTCAAAGCCTGTTTGCTTTTAAGTGTGGCCTAGCCCGGCCATTATGCAAAACAGTGCAGAACGGCCCAAAAGGTCCAAGCCCTTGACATTCCCAAACAAATGAAACATATGTTTCTCAATTGTTTGATAGACTCAGACACCGATTCTTCTGACCCAGAAACTACAGATGAATAACTTGAATTATTCTTCTGACTCTTCTGATTCATTCGAACAATCCTGTGATTGTAGTCCCGGTGCATTCTTATGTCACCTTTCTGCAAAACCCAAAATCAATATGTTATCTCAGAATAAACAGTCACAAATACTGTTAGATTTTGTGGATAAAATTGATGATCCTCAAATGAAGACTGAATACCTTCAACACATTAAGAATTCAATTTCCCAAACTAAACCTCCGCCTAATGTGATCACTTCATTTTATGATCACAAAGAAATCATTAAAAGGTTTAATCAAACAAAAGCAAGTGCTTCTCCTGTTAGTCTTGCAGACTTACAGCATGAAGTAAACAATCTTAAAAAAGAGATTAATCAGTTAAAACAACATCAAAATTTAGCTGATCTTCAAATTCAAATGTTGCAAGAAAATCAGTTCCCGCTATTTTGAAAAAGAAGATGAAGATATAACTCCTGTTATTTCTTCACAACAACTTTCTTCTTCAAACAGAAACAAGCCGATTTCCTTTGCAATTTAAACAAAAAACAAGTTAATCCACATATTGTTACCATCCAAAAATGGTATGTGGCCATAACTTTAAACATTTACAATGAACCAGCATATCAGTAATTGCCTTGATAGATTCAGGGGCTGATATGAATTGTATTCAAGAAGGTATTGTACCTGTACAATACTTTAAACAAACAACTCAGAGTCTGTACACTACAGATAACTCAAAACTTCAAATTGCATTCAAACTAACAAATGCTCATATTTGCAAGAATAAGATTTGCATTAAGCAACATTTTCTTCTTGTTAAAAATATGGAACAAAAAATGATTTTAGGTACGCCCTTTATTAATGCAATTTCTCCTTTATCTGTTTCTAAGCAAGGGATTTCAACTACCATGCTTGGTACTAAAGTTGAATTTTCATTCTTGTTTAAATCAGAAGTTTATGAACTTAATCAAGTTTCTAAACAAAAGTTTTTGAATCGTCTAATCTGCAAACAACAGCAGTTAAACTTTTTAAAACAAGAAATTGAATATAAAAGGGTAGCTGATCAAATCAGTGAACCTAAACTCCAATCTCAAATAATCCAATACCAAAAACATTTACAAAATGAACTCTGTTCTCATTTACCTAATGCATTTTGGTATCGATCCCAACATGTTGTTTGTCTTCCCTATGAACCAGGGTTTGATGAATGAAAAATTCCCACTAAGGCTCGCCCAATTCAAATGAATAGCGAACTTATGGAATTTTCTAAACAATAAATTCAATCTTTAAAACAGAAACGACTCATCCAAGATTCTAAATCTCCTTGGAGTTGTGCTGCATTTTATGTTAATAAAAATGCAGAACTTGAACGAGGCAGCCCTCGTTTAGTCATCAATTATAAACCTTTAAATCAGGTTCTTCAATGGATTCAATATCCAATTCCCTCTCAAAGAGATCTGCTTAAGAGATTACACAATGCCTGTGTCTTTTCTAAGTTTGATCTTAAATCTGGATTCTGGCAAATCCAAGTTCATCCCCAAGATCGGTACAAAACCGCTTTCAATGTCCCATTTGGCCATTACGAATGGAATGTAATGCCATTTGGTCTCAAAAATGCTCCAAGTGAGTTCCAGAATATCATGAATGATATTCTCTCTCAATTTTCCCAATTCACCATAGTATATATTGATGATATACTGGTGTTTTCTGAATCTGTTCCAGCCCACTGGAAACATTTATACCAATTTGAAAATTGTATAAAAAAGAATGGATTGGTTTTATCCCCAACCAAAATCAATTTATTTCAAACAAATGTTAGATTTTTAGAACACAAGATTTTCAATTGGATGATTACCCCAATTTCAAGAACAATTGAATTTGCAGATAAATTCCAGATGAAATCCGGGATAAAACCCAATTACAACGATTTCTTGGATCTTTGAATTATGTTGCAGATTTTTATCAAGGCCTCCGTGTTTTAATTAAACCCTTACACAATCGTCTTAAGAAAAACCCAGGCCCATGGACTGAAGCCCATACTTCCATAGTCCGCCAAGTCAAACGTCAGGTCAAGACACTTCCTTGTTTAGGAATTGCATATCCCGATGCCTTAAAAATAGTAGAAACAGATGCATCAAATCATGGGTATGGTGGTATCCTTTAAACAGCGTCTACCTGAGTCTTCTACTATTCAATTAGTTCGATAACATTCTGGTATTTGGACTTCCACTCAAATGAATTACTCTACGGTCAAAAAAGAAGTTTTAGCAATCGTATTATGCATCATGAAATTTCAAGATGATTTGATTAATCAAAAATTTTTATTACAAATTGATTGCCAATCTGCAAAAGACATTTTAACTAAAGATGTTTTAAATTTGGTTTCCAAACAGATTTTCGCCAGATGGCAAGGTTTGATTTCTGCATTTAATTTTGATATCAAGTATATAAAGGGGAAAGACAACTCACTGGCAGACTTCCTCTCCCGTGAGTTCTTCAAAGATGAGTTCTTCTTCAAACTCATCTCCCAAACCCAAATCAAAGGCAAGTTATGCGAAGAAGCCTTCTGCTTCTCCGCAGCCAGCCCCTCTTTCCTATGCCCTCCAATTAACCCAGAAATATTCATCTCTTGCTTAAAATGAAGAGTTGACCTCTCTGGTAAGTCTTCCAAAGCCTAACCAGGCACCTCTCCAATACATCAACAGGACCAATCTAGACTTGTTATGTATGGTTGAACCTCAATTCAGAGTTCTAATCTCTGATCCCCAAGCAATCTCAAGGCATCTTTACTCTCCAAAACAACCGTATGAAGAGTCCGATGCAACCAAAACCAGAGAATTTTACGAATTCGTTCTGGTAGACTCTGACTCGATTAGTGTTCCTCATCATTATGATGACACTAAAACACGCATCACCTTATCCAAATGTCAGATTTTCAAACTCCTGACAGAAGCTGAATGGGGCCAACACCCCCGTTTTCACAAAAGGCTCTCACAGAGCTATGTTCCTCAAACATACAGTTATTATGATTATAAGAATGCTTGGACTAGAACATTTCTTATAAGTCCTCATCAATCGGGCCATTCTTGGTTCTTCCTCTTTTGCAAAAAATTCATTGCCAAAGTTCTGCCATTCTGGTTCCAACATCAATGGTGGAGCTCCTTTGGTCCAGTTATTGAGATCCTTCCCTCTCCTGTTCGAGAAGGATGGAATATCTTCAGAGACAAGTACCAGCCTCCAGAGCCTGTAAAACAACAGTCACTCTCGACCTGGTTCTTCATCAGATTCAATCTTGCTTGGATCATGTGTTGGGACTATGTCTGCTCCATCCCTGATTCAGCAATTAGTCTATCTAAAGTCAAACCCCCATGGTTATGCCGGCGCTTCAAGGTTAAGTGGTGGCAAAGATTTGACCACAAAAGAAGGTGTAATAGCCTTCTTTTCTAAAAAAGAGGTGTTGTCTACACCACCAACAGTTCCAGTTCCAATTGGTCTCCCTTCAGAATCATCCTCCAACGTTAAACAGTTGAAGCAGCAGATTCTACAGAAGATCATGACCAAGCCAACCAGAGCTCAGCTCATCGAAACACTATCCCAAATATGTTCTGATGAAGCTGATGAAGATGAAGAAGACGATCCAACAGTGGATCTCAATGAAGATGACTGTTATGGAGTCATCGATCCTCGAGATTTGTAAATGGACCCAAGTCCATTATTATCAATGGTAGTATCTGCAACCTCCACAAAACACCAAAACTGCTTTCGGCCACAGTCAACAGACAGCCCGAAAAGCATCAATTATCTTTGCAAAAGCCTCCGCATGAAGCTACAGTCCTCTCAATTAGGCAGCTACAATCGAAGCATTTTCAACAGTACCTGCCGACAGTCAAAAGGTGAACAGTCGAAGCATCTTCAACAGTCCACCTCCACTCAATGCTACAAGCCAAAACAAAGGATAAGCCTCCAGCTCATCCTCCACTGAAGGAAGAGCCTTATCTCTTCGTTTCTTTCTCCTCCTCTGTCTATAAATAATTGTAAACTCTTAGAGCAAAGGGACTCTCTCTCGGTCTCTCTCTTAGCCTCTCTTAGAACCCCATTCCTGTTTTGTATCCCTTAATACTCTATCCTGTAAGCTTTCCTCTCCTCTTCCAGCTCTTGTACATTCTTCTCAAGCTTGTACTAGTAAGTCTTCTCTGTAATTATTTTCAATTTAATTTCGTATCAATCTAAGCATCTTTTCTTATATATCTCTCTTTTCTTCTCTTCACAAAACCTCTACTTAAAAGAAAGTATTGAACTTGGTTGAACTATCAAAGTCACCCTAAGAAGTGAATCGGGTGTTCTCTTGGACAATACAAAGTAGAGTTCTTCAAAACTGATTTCAAAATACTTAACTTAAAAGAAAGATCACACTCTGATAATATCTTCTAGGTCCTCTCTAAGTGTAAAGCAGGAAACTGTCTTAAAGCTAGATTGATCGATTGTAGTGATCAAAGTTAAGATTTTCCATCATCTAATGAATGTAATTTTTCTAATTCTTGCATTTTTATGTTATTTAATGCTTATCCTGTTATTCTTTTCCCCCTTATTTTCCTGGTTTATCTCTTCCTGTCCTATTATTCTGTTATTGATTGTTGTTATTTTCTTCTTCATTCCATTTATTCTGTCTCTGTTAGAAGGTCTGTAACCTGTGAAGGGTTAGTGAGTCCAAGGTACTGTTGGTCAGCCGTTGATAGCGTTGGTCAGTCGCATAGAGTGTTGGTCAGCCATTAGGAACCAGATCCAGTGTAAATCGCCATGGTGAGCGCCGAGCGAGATCTAGGTTAGGTGGTCCCACTCAGATGGTCCAGCTGTAAGTGGTCCGAGTACAGTGTTTCTACCCATCCTTCAAGCAAATTGAAAAGATGTCTTTGTTTTCAAAATTTTCCAGAACTTCTAGTTCTAGGTCAACCAGTTTACCGACCAAAATGGAAGGTAGAATTTCTGAAGTTGAACAAGATTTACAAAACTGGTCTATACCAATAATACCCCAAAAAGAAATTTATGAAATCTCCAAATCTATATTTTCTCAAAAACTGAAGATTTAATCAGTATTGTTGAACAGACAGTACCGATCAATAAATCTTTGGATTCAAAACAACTGCTCAATCTTCAAACAATCCAGTCTTTAAAACAAGATAAATATAAGTATCTCCACTTGGGATTAATCCAAATAGCCCTAAAACCTTTAACCAGGTTAGGACTTGATACTTGCGCTTTAGTTGCCCTTCGGGATTGCAGACATAACAAATTCAGTGATTCTCTGCTTGGAATTACAGAGTCTTCACTATATATGGGTCCAGTTTATTTTAACTGCTACCCTGACTTCTCTGTATCTCTCTATGATCCAAATATCTTGGAAACACTCACCCTCAATATTCAGACCTCTGGCTTTGACATGGCTGAAGGTTCTGAACCCTTTGCTCTGATTTATAAGATCACTTATAGAGCAATGAAAACTCAATTGAGGCCTCGTGCCTTACAGACAGATGACAGAGGACATACAATCCTCTTTGAGGTCAATGACCAAAAAACCAATGTAATTGTACCCAGAACAATTCAATGGGATCAGGTCACTCTTCCTGAATCATGGATCATTGAAGGAGCTTCCAATCCAAAGAAACTTCCTCCAAGTCGGATCGACAGAATCTTATCATTCCCTGATGGATCTGTTGAACTAAGATTCAATGATGCAAAAGTTACTACTCTTGATCCTTCTAAGTTTGAATCTGGACGAAGATCTGAATCTTCATTCAGAACTGCTCCAACCAGACTCCCTTCGAGGACACCAACTTCTGAAGTAATTCCTCATCTTCAATTAAGAAATATTAGGACAAATCCTAATTATCCCCAGATTCCTCAACCCATTTATAATCAAAATGAAGTTCTTGAAACTTCAGAAGCAAATCAATCACCCACACAATCTGAAATGGAATTCCAGATTCCCAGGGTTCAATGTTTAACAACAAATTTCAAACTTGATAAAGAAAAAATTAAAAGAGACTTCTTGTCTCCAACCAATGATGAAAGACGTGAAAAGTTCATTGCTCAGACAACTGAGTCCGAACGCAAAGAACTTAGCAAATCTTTCTATGGATGTTGTGAAGAATTGAAATCAAATCTACCTTTTTTAGATTGGTATTTCAACGTTCACATCCCTCAAATTCATGTGTTAAATGTAACACCTAAGGTCTGGACTGCTACAGACAAGAAAACTGTAAGATCTGTTTTACCACCTATGGTAGATCTCCAGTTTAAAGTTTCAAATCAAAATTATGTTGCTTCTCCGTTTTCTCACCAAACTGAAGATTATGTTAGTACTCTTATTCATCAGAATAATTATACTAACCTTCTTCTATCTGAACTTGGTGAAAAATTAGTTCAAGACCAGCTCGTAACCAAAGAACTGAGGAAGAAGCAATTAGAAGAAAAGGCAAGCAAAGAACAATAAATAAAGAAACAAAATGTCTACTTCCAAATTCCTGATCCTTTGGCGCCAAACACATTTTCTTCTAAAACAAATTTATTAAAAGAAATTGATGCCAAATTAGATGCCCTAAAAATCGATTCAAGATTACGAATCAATACTTTGTCTCAAAAACTCCAAAATGGAAAAATCCTATGCCAACGTCTAGGAACTTCTATCCCAGACCTTCATTCCCTGATATGCAGTTTGAAGAAAGAAATCTTCAAACCTTTGGTTCTTTTTCTCCAAAAGAACTGTATATCTGGAATATTGATGGCATTAGTGAAGATGCAATCCTTGAGCTTACTCAAGAGATGGTGATGATGGTCTCTACTCATCGAGCAGAAGGCAAGGATGATCACACCATTGCAACTATCATTATTCAAGGATTTTCCGGCTTAATCAAAGGCTGGTGGGATAATTATCTCACTACTGCTGAAAAAACAGAAATTTTATTTGCTAAGAAAATTGGTCCTGATGGTAACCCTATTAAGGTTGAAAATGATCTTGGACAAGAAACCTTCGTTCCAGACAGTGTGCCTACCTTAATCCAAAGTATTCTTAGACATTTCTTAGGAAATCCTAATGAATACCGAGGTAAAGCTAAGGACTTGCTGATGTCTCATAAGTGTCCAATCTTCAGTCATTTTAGGTATTATAAAGATATCTTTATGAAAAGGATGATGTTTTAGACTGATGCAGCAAATCCATTCTGGAAACGTAAGTTTATTTCAGGACTTCCTGAAATATTTGCTGAAACTGTTCGTACTAGACTCCAGGAACAGCATGGAGGTGATATACAGTACGAACTCTTAACATTTGGTGATTTAATTGCGTTTATTAATAAATGCGCTCTTCAAATTTGTAATGATTTAAAATTAAAAAAACAATTAAAGAAATATCACATTTATGGACCTAAAGAATTATGTGACTTTTGTCAACAATATGAGTTTGATGAATTCCATTATCCAGCCCATTTGAAATCCAAACACCATTTGACATCCAAACAAAAGTATCGGTCCAACCCGACCCGACAATTTAAACAGAAAAAGCCTTATGGCCCAAAGCCTGCTAAGCCACTTGAACAGTACTATAGCAAGCCCAAGAAACATGGAACTCATAAGTCCAAACCCTTTAAGAAAGGATCCACTTCAAAGCCTGTTTGCTTTAAGTGTGGCCAGCCCGACCATTATGCAAAATAGTGCAGAACGGCCCAAAAGTTCCAAGCCCTTGACATTCCCAAACAAATGAAACATATGTTTCTCAATTGTCTGATAGACTCAGACACCGATTCTTCTGACCCAGAACTACAGATGAATAACTTGAATTATTCTTCTGACTCTTCTGATTCATCCGAACAATCCTGTGATTGTAGTCCTGGTGCATGCTTATGTGACCTTTCTGCAAAACCCAAAATCAATATGTTATCTCAGAATAAACAGTCACAAATACTGTTAGATTTTGTGGATAAAATTGATGATCCTCAAATGAAGACTGAATACCTTCAACACATTAAGAATTCAATTTCCCAAACTAAACCTCCGCCTAATGTGATCACTTCATTTTATGATCACAGAGAAGTCATTAGAAGGTTTAATCAAACAAAAGCAAGTGCTTCTCCTGTTAGTCTTGCAGACTTACAGCATGAAGTAAACAATCTTAAAAAAGAGATTAATTAGTTAAAACAACATCAAAATTTAACTGATCTTCAAATTCAAATGTTGCAAGAAAATCAGTTTCCCGCTATTTCTGAAAAAGAAGATGAAGATATAACTCCTGTTATTTCTTCACAACAACTTTCTTCTTCAAAACAGAAACAAGCCGATTTCCTTTGCAATTTAAACAAAAAACAAGTTAATCCACATATTGTTACCATCCAAAAATGGTATGTGGCCATAACTTTAAACATTTAGTATGAAACCAGCATATCAGTAATTGCCTTGATAGATTCAGGGGCTGATATGAATTGTATTCAAGAAGGTATTGTATTTGTACAATACTTTAAACAAACAACTCAGAGTCTGTACACTACAGATAACTCAAAACTTCAAATTGCATTCAAACTAACAAATGCTCATATTTGCAAAGAATTAAAGAAATTTTAGGTACGCCATTTATTAATGCAAATTCTCCTTTCTCTGTTTCTAAGCAAGGGATTTCAACTACCATGCTTGGTACTAAAGTTGAATTTTCATTCTTGTTTAAATCAGAAGTTTATGAACTTAATCAAGTTTCTAAACAAAAGTTTTTGAATCGTCTAATCTGCAAACAACAGTAGTTAAACTTTTTAAAACAAGAAATTGAATATAAAAGGGTAGCTGATCAAATCAGTGAACCTAAACTCCAATCTCAAATAATCCAATACCAAAAACATTTACAAAATGAACTCTGTTCTCATTTACCTAATGCATTTTGGTATCGATCCCAACATGTTGTTTGTCTTCCCTATGAACCAGGGTTTGATGAATGAAAAATTCCCACTAAGGCTCGCCCAATTCAAATGAATAGCGAACTTATGGAATTTTGTAAACAAGAAATTCAATCTTTAAAACAGAAACGACTCATCCGAGATTCTAAATCTCCTTGGAGTTGTGCTGCTTTTTATGTTAATAAAAATGCAGAACTTGAACGAGGCAGCCCTCGTTTAGTCATCAATTATAAACCTTTAAATCAGGTTCTTCAATGGATTCAATATCCAATTCCCTCTCAAAGAGATCTGCTTAAGAGATTACACAATGCCTGTGTCTTTTCTAAGTTTGATCTAAAATCTGGATTCTGGCAAATCCAAGTTCATCCCCAAGACCGGTACAAAACCGCTTTCAATGTCCCATTTGGCCATTACGAATGGAATGTAATGCCATTTGGTATCAAAAATGCTCCAAGTGAGTTCCAGAATATCATGAATGATATTCTCTCTCAATTTTCCCAATTCACCATAGTATATATTGATGATATACTGGTGTTTTCTGAATCTGTTCCAGCCCACTGAAAACATTTATACCAATTTGAAAATTGTATAAAAAGAATGGATTGATTTTATCCCCAACCAAAATCAATTTATTTCAAACAAATGTTAGATTTTTAGGACACAAGATTTTCAATGGGATGATTACCCCAATTTCAAGAACAATTGAATTTGCTGATAAATTTCCAGATGAAATCCGGGATAAAACCCAATTACAACGATTTCTTGGATCTTTGAATTATGTTGCAGATTTTTATCAAGGCCTTCGTGTTTTAATTAAACCCTTATACAACCGTCTTAAGAAAAACCCAGGCCCATGGACTGAAGCCCATACTTCCATAGTCCGCCAAGTCAAACGTCAGGTCAAGACTCTTCCTTGTTTAGGAATTGCAGATCCCGATGCCTTCAAAATAGTAGAAACAGATGCATCAAATCATGGGTATGGTGGTATCCTTAAACAGCGTCTACGTGAGTCTTCTACTATTCAATTAGTTCGATACCATTCTGGTATTTGGACTTCCACTCAAATGAATTACTCTACGGTCAAAAAAGAAGTTTTAGCAATCGTATTATGCATCATGAAATTTCAAGATGATTTGATTAATCAAAAATTTTTATTACAAATTGATTGCCAATCTGCAAAAGACATTTTAACTAAAGATGTTTTAAATTTGGTTTCCAAACAGATTTTCGCTAGATGGCAAGGTTTGATTTCTGCATTTGATTTTGATATCAAGTATATAAAGGGGAAAGACAACTCACTAGCAGACTTCCTCTCCCGTGAGTTCATTCAAAGATGAGTTCTTCTTCAAACTCATCTCCCAAACCCAAATCAAAGGCAAGTTATGCGAAGAAGCCTTCTGCTTCTCCACAGCCAGCCCCTCTTTCCTATGCCCTCCAATTAACCCAGAAATATTCAGCTCTTGCTCAAAATGAAGAGTTGACCTCTCTAGTAAGTCTTCCAAAGCCTAACCAGGCACCTCTGCAATACATCAACAAGACCAATCTAGACTTGTTATGTATGGTTGAACCTCAATTCAGAGTTCTAATCTCTGATCCCCAAGTAATCTCAAGGCATCTTTACTCTCCAGAACAACCGTATGAAGAGTCCGATGCAACCAAAACCAGAGAATTTTACGAATTCGTTCTGGTAGACTCTGACTCGATTAGTGTTACTCATCATTATGATGACACTAAAACACGCATCACCTTCTCCAAATGTCAGATTTTCAAACTCCTGACAGAAGCTGAATGGGGCCAACACCCCCGTTTTCACAAAAGGCTCTCACAGAGCTATGTTCCTCAAACATACACTTATTATGATTATAAGAATGCTTGGACTAGAGCATTTCTTATAAGTCCTCATCAATCGGGCCATTCTTGGTTCTTCCTCTTTTGCAAAAAATTCAATGCAAAGTTCTGCCATTCTGGTTCCAACATCAATGGTGGAGCTCCTTTGGTCCAGTTATTGAGATCCTTCCCTCTCCTGTTCGAGAAGGAAGGAATATCTTCAGAGACAAGTACCAGCCTCCAGAGCCTGTAAAACAACAGTCACTCTCGACCTGGTTCTTCATCAGATTCAATCTTGCTTGGATCATGTGTTGGGACTATGTCTGCTCCATCCCTGATTCAGCAATTAGTCTATCTAAAGTCAAACCCCCATGGTTATGCCGGCGCTTCAAGGTTAAGTGGTGGCAAAGATTTGACCACTCTAAGGTCACAAAAGAAGGTGTAATAGCCTTCTTTTCTAAAAAAGAGGTGTTGTCTACACCACCAACAGTTCCAGTTCCAATTGGTCTCCCTTCAGAATCATCCTCCAACGTTAAACAGTTGAAGCAGCAGATTCTACAGAAGATCATGACCAAGCCAACCAGAGCTCAGCTCATCGAAACACTATCCCAAATATGTTCTGATGAAGCTGATGAAGATGAAGAAGACGATACAACAGTGGATCTCAATGAAGATGACTGTTATGGAGTCATCGATCCTCGAGATTTGTAAATGGACCCAAGTCCATTATTATCAATAGTAGTATCTGCCACCTCCACAAAACACCAAAACTGCTTTCGGCCACAGTCAACAGACAACCCGACAAGCATCAATTATCTTTGCAAAAGCCTCCGCATGAAGCTACAGTCCTCTCAATTATGCAGCTACAGTCGAACATCTTCAACAGTACCTGCCGACAGTCAAAAGGTGAACAGTCGAAGCATCTTCAACAGTCCACCTCCACTCAATGCTACAAGCCAAAACAAAGGATAAGCCTCCAGCTCATGCTCCACTGAAGGAAGAGCCTTATCTCTTCGTTTCTTTCTCCTCCTCTGTCTATAAATAATTGTAAGCTCTTAGAGCTAAGGGACTCTCTCTCGGTCTCTCTCTTAGCCTCTCTTAGAACCCCATTCCTGTTTTGTATCCCTTAATACTCTATCCTGTAAGCTTTCCTCACCTTTTCCAGCTCTTGTACATTCTTCTCAAGCTTGTACTAGTAAGTCTTCTCTGTAATTATTTTCAATTTAATTTCGTATCAATCTAAGCATCTTTTCTTATATATCTCTCTTTTCTTCTCTTCACAAAACCTCTACTTAAAAGAAAGTATTGAACTTGGTTGAACTATCAAAGTCGCCCTAAGAAGTGAATCGGGTGTTCTCTTGGACAATACAAAGTAGAGTTCTTCAAAACTGATTTCAAAATACTTAACTTAAAAGAAAGATCACACTCTGATAAGATCTTCTAGGTCCTCTCTAAGTGTAAAGCAGGAAACTGTCTTAGAGCTATATTGATCGATTCTAGTGATCAAAGTTAAGATTTTCCATCATCTAATGGATGTAATTTTTCTAATTCTTGCATTTTTATGTTATTTAATGCTTATCCTGTTCTTCTTTTCCCCCTTATTTTCCTGGTTTATCTCTTCCTGTCCTATTATTCTGTTATTGATTGTTGTTATTTTCTTCTTCATTCCATTTATTCTGTCTCTGTTAGAAGGTCTGTAACCTGTGAAGGGTTAGTGAGTCTAAGGTACTGTTGGTCAACCGTTGATAGCGTTGGTCAGTCGCATAGAGTGTTGGTCAGCCGTTAGGAACCAGATCCAGTGTAAGTCGCCATGGTGAGCGCCGAGCGAGATCTAGGTTAGGTGGTCCCACTCAGATGGTCCAGCTGTAAGTGGTCCGAGTACAGTGTTCCTATCCATCCTTCAAGCAAATTGAAAAGATGTCTTTGTTTTCAAAATTTTCCAGAACTTCTAGTTCTAGGTCAACCAGTTTACCGACCAAAATGGAAGGTAGAATTTCTGAAGTTGAACAAGATTTACAAAACTGGTCTATACCAATAATACCCCAAAAAGAAATTTAAGAAATCTCCAAATCTATATTTTCTCAAAAAACTGAAGATTTAATCAGTATTGTTGAACAGACAGTACCGATCAATAAATCTTTGGATTCAAAACAACTGCTCAATCTTCAAACAATCCAGTCTTTAAAACAAGATAAATATAAGTATCTCCACTTGGGATTAATCCAAATAGCCCTAAAACCTTTAACCAGGTTAGGACTTGATACTTGCGCTTTAGTTGCCATTCGGGATTGCAGACATAACAAATTCAGTGATTCTCTGCTTGGAATTACAGAGTCTTCACTATCTATGGGTCCAGTTTATTTTAACTGCTACCCTGACTTCTCTGTATCTCTCTATGATCCAAATATCTTGGAAACACTCACCCTCAATATTCAGACCTCTGGCTTTGACATGGCTGAAGGTTCTGAACCCTTTGCTTTGATTTATAAGATCACTTATAGAGCAATGAAAACTCAATTGAGGCCTCGTGCCTTACAGACAGATGACAGAGGACATACAATCCTCTTTGAGGTCAATGACCAAAAAACCAATGTAATTGTACCCAGAACAATTCAATGGGATCAGGTCACTCTTCCTGAATCATGGATCATTGAAGGAGCTTCCAATCCAAAGAAACTTCCTCCAAGTCAGATCGACAGAATCTTATCATTCCCTGATGGATCTGTTGAACTAAGATTCAATGATGCAAGAGTTACTACTCTTGATCCTTCTAAGTTTGAATCTGGACGAAGATCTGAATCTTCATTCAGAACTGCTCCAACCAGACTCCCTTCGAGGACACCAACTTCTGAAGTAATTCCTCATCTTCAATTAAGAAATATTAGGACAAATCCTAATTATCCCCAGATTCCTCAACCCATTTATAATCAAAATGAAGTTCTTGAAACTTCAGAAGCAAATCAATCACCCACACAATCTGAAATGGAATTCCAGATTCCCAGGGTTCAATGTTTAACAACAAATTTCAAACTTGATAAAGAAAAAATTAAAAGAGACTTCTTGTCTCCAACCAATGATGAAAGACGTGAAAAGTTCATTGCTCAGACAACTGAGTCCGAACGCAAAGAACTTAGCAAATCTTTCTATGAATGTTGTGAAGAATTGAAATCAAATCTACCTTTTTTAGATTGGTATTTCAACGTTCACATCCCTCAAATTCATGTGTTAAATGTAACACCTAAGGTCTGGACTGCTACAGACAAGAAAACTGTAAGATCTGTTTTACCACCTATGGTAGATCTCCAGTTTAAAGTTTCAAATCAAAATTATGTTGCTTCTCCGTTTTCTCACCAAACTGAAGATTATGTTAGTACTCTTATTCATCAGAATAATTATACTAACCTTCTTCTATCTGAACTTGGTGAAAAATTAGTTCAAGACCAGCTCGTAACCAACGAACTGAGGAAGAAGCAATTAGAAGAAAAGGCAAGCAAAGAACAGGAAATAAAGAAACAAAATGTCTACTTTCAAATTCCTGATCCTTTGGCGCCAAACACATTTTCTTCTAAAACAAATTTATTAAAAGAAATTGATGCCAAATTAGATGCTCTAAAAATGGATTCAAGATTACGAATCAATACTTTGTCTCAAAAACTCCAAAATGGAAAAATCCTATGCCAACGTCTAGGAACTTCTATCCCAGACCTTCATTCCCTGATATGCAGTTTGAAGAAAGAAATCTTCAAACCTTTGGTTCTTTTTCTCCAAAAGAACTGTATATCTGGAATATTGATGGCATTAGTGAAGATGCAATCCTTGAGCTTACTCAAGAGATGGTGATGATGGTCTCTACTCATCGAGCAGAAGGCAAGGATGATCACACCATTGCAACTATCATTATTCAAGGATTTTCCGGCTTAATCAAAGGCTGGTGGGATAATTATCTCACTACTGCTGAAAAAACAGAAATTTTATTTGCTAAGAAAATTGGTCCTGATGGTAACCCTATTAAGGTTGAAAATGATCTTGGACAAGAAACCTTCGTTCCAGATAGTGTGCCTACCTTAATCCAAAGTATTCTTAGACATTTCTTAGGAAATCCTAATGAATACCAAGGTAAAGCTAAGGACTTGCTGATGTCTCATAAGTGTCCAACCCTTAGTCATTTTAGGTATTATAAAGATATCTTTATGAAAAGGGTGATGCTTCAGACTGATGCAGCAAATACATTCTGGAAACGTAAGTTTATTTCAGGACTTCCTGAAATATTTGCTGAAACTGTTCGTACTAGACTCCAGGAACAGCATGGAGGTGATATACAGTACGAACTCTTAACATTTGGTGATTTAATTGCATTTATTAATAAATGCGCTCTTCAAATTTGTAATGATTTAAAATTAAAAAAAACAATTAAAGAAACAACACATTTATGGACCTAAAGAATTAGGTGACTTTTGTCAACAATATGGGTTTGATGAATTCCATTATCCAGCCCATTTGAAATCCAAACACCATTTGACATCCAAACAAAAGTATCGGTCCAACCCGACCCGACAATTTAAACAGAAAAAGCCTTATGGCCCAAAGCCTGCTAAGCCACTTGAACAGTACTATAGCAAGCCCAAGAAACATGGAACTCATAAGTCCAAACCCTTTAAGAAAGGATCCACTTCAAAGCCTGTTTGCTTTAAGTGTGGCTAGCCCGGCCATTATGCAAAACAGTGCAGAACGGCCCAAAAGGTCCAAGCCCTTGACATTCCCAAACAAATGAAACATATGTTTCTCAATTGTTTGATAGACTCAGACACCGATTCTTCTGACCCAGAACTACAGATGAATAACTTGAATTATTCTTCTGACTCTTCTGATTCATTCGAACAATCCTGTGATTGTAGTCCTGGTGCATTCTTATGTCACCTTTCTGCAAAACCCAAAATCAATATGTTATCTCAGAATAAACAGTCACAAATACTGTTAGATTTTGTGGATAAAATTGATGATCCTCAAATGAAGACTGAATACCTTCAACACATTAAGAATTCAATTTCCCAAACTAAACCTCCGCCTAATGTGATCACTTCATTTTATGATCACAAAGAAATCATTAGAAGGTTTAATCAAACAAAAGCAAGTGCTTCTCCTGTTAGTCTTGCAGACTTACAGCATGAAGTAAACAATCTTAAAAAAGAGATTAATCAGTTAAAACAACATCAAAATTTAACTGATCTTCAAATTCAAATGTTGCAAGAAAATCAGTTTCCCGCTATTTCTGAAAAAGAAGATGAAGATATAACTCCTGTTATTTCTTCACAACAACTTTCTTCTTCAAAACAGAAACAAGCCGATTTCCTTTGCAATTTAAACAAAAAACAAGTTAATCCACATATTGTTACCATCCAAAAATGGTATGTGGCCATAACTTTAAACATTTACAATGAAACCAGCATATCAGTAATTGCCTTGATAGATTCAGGGGCTGATATGAATTGTATTCAAGAAGGTATTGTACCTGTACAATACTTTAAACAAACAACTCAGAGTCTGTACACTACAGATAACTCAAAACTTCAAATTGCATTCAAACTAATAAATGCTCATATTTGCAAGAATAAGATTTGCATTAAGCAACATTTTCTTCTTGTTAAAAATATGGAACAAAAAATGATTTTAGGTACGCCCTTTATTAATGCAATTTCTCCTTTATCTGTTTCTAAGCAAGGGATTTCAACTACCATGCTTGGTACTAAAGTTGAATTTTCATTCTTGTTTAAATCAGAAGTTTATGAACTTAATCAAGTTTCTAAACAAAAGTTTTTGAATCGTCTAATCTGCAAACAACAGCAGTTAAACTTTTTAAAACAAGAAATTGAATATAAAAGGGTAGCTGATCAAATCAGTGAACCTAAACTCCAATCTCAAATAATCCAATACCAAAAACATTTACAAAATGAACTCTGTTCTCATTTACCTAATGCATTTTGGTATCGATCCCAACATGTTGTTTGTCTTCCCTATGAACCAGGGTTTGATGAATGAAAAATTCCCACTAAGGCTCGCCCAATTCAAATGAATAGCGAACTTATGGAATTTTGAAAACAATAAATTCAATCTTTAAAACAGAAACGACTCATCCGAGATTCTAAATCTCCTTGGAGTTGTGCTGCATTTTATGTTAATAAAAATGCAGAACTTGAACGAGGCAGCCCTCGTTTAGTCATCAATTATAAACCTTTAAATCAGGTTCTTCAATGGATTCAATATCCAATTCCCTCTCAAAGAGATCTGCTTAAGAGATTACACAATGCCTGTGTCTTTTCTAAGTTTGATCTTAAATCTGGATTCTGGCAAATCCAAGTTCATCCCCAAGATCGGTACAAAACCGCTTTCAATGTCCCATTTGGCCATTACGAATGGAATGTAATGCCATTTGGTCTCAAAAATGCTCCAAGTGAGTTCCAGAATATCATGAATGATATTCTCTCTCAATTTTCCCAATTCACCATAGTATATATTGATGATATACTGGTGTTTTCTGAATCTGTTCCAGCCCACTGGAAACATTTATACCAATTTGAAAATTGTATAAAAAGAATGGATTGGTTTTATCCCCAACCAAAATCAATTTATTTCAAACAAATGTTAGATTTTTAGAACACAAGATTTTCAATTGGATGATTACCCAATTTCAAGAACAATTGAATTTGCAGATAAATTTCCAGATGAAATCCGGGATAAAACCCAATTACAACGATTTCTTGGATCTTTGAATTATGTTGCAGATTTTTAGCAAGGCCTCCGTGTTTTAATTAAACCCTTATACAATCGTCTTAAGAAAAACCCAGGCCCATGGACTGAAGCCCATACTTCCATAGTCCGCCAAGTCAAACGTCAGGTCAAGACTCTTCCTTGTTTAGGAATTGCATATCCCGATGCCTTAAAATAGTAGAAACAGATGCATCAAATCATGGGTATGGTGGTATCCTTAAACAGCGTCTACCTGAGTCTTCTACTATTCAATTAGTTCGATAACATTCTGGTATTTGGACTTCCACTCAAATGAATTACTCTACGGTCAAAAAAGAAGTTTTAGCAATCGTATTATGCATCATGAAATTTCAAGATGATTTGATTAATCAAAAATTTTTATTACAAATTGATTGCCAATCTGCAAAAGACATTTTAACTAAAGATGTTTTAAATTTGGTTTCCAAACAGATTTTCGCCAGATGGCAAGGTTTGATTTCTGCATTTAATTTTGATATCAAGTATATAAAGGGGAAAGACAACTCACTGGCAGACTTCCTCTCCCGTGAGTTCCTTCAAAGATGAGTTCTTCTTCAAACTCATCTCCCAAACCCAAATCAAAGGCAAGTTATGCGAAGAAGCCTTCTGCTTCTCCGCAGCCAGCCCCTCTTTCCTATGCCCTCCAATTAACCCAGAAATATTCATCTCTTGCTTAAAATGAAGAGTTGACCTCTCTGGTAAGTCTTCCAAAGCCTAACCAGGCACCTCTCCAATACATCAACAGGACCAATCTAGACTTGTTATGTATGGTTGAACCTCAATTCAGAGTTCTAATCTCTGATCCCCAAGCAATCTCAAGGCATCTTTACTCTCCAAAACAACCGTATGAAGAGTCCGATGCAACCAAAACCAGAGAATTTTACGAATTCGTTCTGGTAGACTCTGACTCGATTAGTGTTACTCATCATTATGATGACACTAAAACACGCATCACCTTCTCCAAATGTCAGATTTTCAAACTCCTGACAGAAGCTGAATGGGGCCAACACCCCCGTTTTCACAAAAGGCTCTCACAGAGCTATGTTCCTCAAACATACAGTTATTATGATTATAAGAATGCTTGGACTAGAACATTTCTTATAAGTCCTCATCAATCGGGCCATTCTTGGTTCTTCCTCTTTTGCAAAAAATTCAATGCCAAAGTTCTGCCATTCTGGTTCCAACATCAATGGTGGAGCTCCTTTGGTCCAGTTATTGAGATCCTTCCCTCTCCTGTTCGAGAAGGATGGAATATCTTCAGAGACAAGTACCAGCCTCCAGAGCCTGTAAAACAACAGTCACTCTCGACCTGGTTCTTCATCAGATTCAATCTTGCTTGGATCATGTGTTGGGACTATGTCTGCTCCATCCCTGATTCAGCAATTAGTCTATCTAAAGTCAAACCCCCATGGTTATGCCGGCGCTTCAAGGTTAAGTGGTGGCAAAGATTTGACCACTCTAAGGTCACAAAAGAAGGTGTAATAGCCTTCTTTTCTAAAAAAGAGGTGTTGTCTACACCACCAAACAGTTCCAGTTCCAATTGGTCTCCCTTCAGAATCATCCTCCAACGTTAAACAGTTGAAGCAGCAGATTCTACAGAAGATCATGACCAAGCCAACCAGAGCTCAGCTCATCGAAACACTATCCCAAATATGTTCTGATGAAGCTGATGAAGATGAAGAAGACGATCCAACAGTGGATCTCAATGAAGATGACTGTTATGGAGTCATCGATCCTCGAGATTTGTAAATGGACCCAAGTCCATTATTATCAATGGTAGTATCTGCCATCTCCACAAAACACCAAAACTGCTTTCGGCCACAGTCAACAGACAGCCCGACAAGCATCAATTATCTTTGCAAAAGCCTCCGCATGAAGCTACAGTCCTCTCAATTATGCAGCTACAATCGAAGCATTTTCAACAGTACCTGCCGACAGTCAAAAGGTGAACAGTCGAAGCATCTTCAACAGTCCATCTCCACTCAATGCTACAAGCTAAAACAAAGGATAAGCCTCCAGCTCATCTCCACTGAAGGAAGAGCCTTATCTCTTCGTTTCTTTCTCCTCCTCTGTCTATAAATAATTGTAAGCTCTTATAGCTAAGGGACTCTCTCTCGGTCTCTCTCTTAGCCTCTCTTAGAACCCCATTCTTGTTTTGTATCCCTTAATACTCTATCCTGTAAGTTTTCCTCTCCTCTTCCAGCTCTTGTACATTCTTCTCAAGCTTGTACTAGTAAGTCTTCTCTGTAATTATTTTCAATTTAATTTCGTATCAATCTAAGCATC
Source organism: Berberis thunbergii (assembly GCA_003290165.1). Lineage (NCBI taxonomy): Eukaryota > Viridiplantae > Streptophyta > Magnoliopsida > Ranunculales > Berberidaceae > Berberis > Berberis thunbergii. Next base: position 961 of record QNQO01004453.1, on the reverse strand, counting down.
TTTTCTTATATATCTCTCTTTTCTTCTCTTCACAAAACCTCTACTTAAAAGAAAGTATTGAACTTGGTTGAACTATCAAAGTCACCCTAAGAAGTGAATCGGGTGTTCTCTTGGACAATACAAAGTGGAGTTCTTCAAAACTGATTTCAAAATACTTAACTTAAAAGAAAGATCACACTCTGATAATATCTTCTAGGTCCTCTCTAAGTGTAAAGCAGGAAACTGTCTTAAAGCTAGATTGATCGATTGTAGTGATCAAAGTTAAGATTTTCCATCATCTAATGAATGTAATTTTTCTAATTCTTGCATTTTTATGTTATTTAATGCTTATCCTGTTCTTCTTTTCCCCTTATTTTCCTGGTTTATCTCTTCCTGTCCTATTATTCGGTTATGATTGTTGTTATTTTCTTCTTCATTCCATTTATTCTGTCTCTGTTAGAAGGTCTGTAACCTGTGAAGGGTTAGTGAGTCCAAGGTACTGTTGGTCAGCCGTTGATAGCGTTGGTCAGTCGCATAGAGTGTTGGTCAGCCATTAGGAACCAGATCCAGTGTAATCGCCATGGTGAGCGCCGAGCGAGATCTAGGTTAGGTGGTCCCACTCAGATGGTCCAGCTGTAAGTGGTCCGAGTACAGTGTTTCCTACCCATCCTTCAAGCAAATTGAAAAGATGTCTTTGTTTTCAAAATTTTCCAGAACTTCTAGTTCTAGGTCAACCAGTTTACCGACCAAAATGGAAGGTAGAATTTCTGAAGTTGAACAAGATTTACAAAACTGGTCTATACCAGTAATACCCCAAAAAGAAATTTATGAAATCTCCAAATCTATATTTTCTCAAAAAACTGAAGATTTAATCAGTATTGTTGAACAGACAGTACCGATCAATAAATCTTTGGATTCAAAACAACTGCTCAATCTTCAAACAATCCAGTCTTTAAAACAAGATAAATATAAGTATCTCCAC
>QNQO01004452.1:0-25411 GCA_003290165.1 Berberis thunbergii | reverse complement strand
GTGAAGGTGGAGACAATCAGACAACAATTAGCCTAAAGAAGCGATGGGAGGTGCAGCAAAACGAATTAAGGTAAACAGATATTTGAATGGTTTATGTTACACTACTGATTTACCCTTATGATTTAGCCTAAAACTGACTGATCCAAAATGTTGACAATAACTCAATCAAGTTTCAACTTCTTTAGCAAATCCATCAAATGATACTGAAGGTCGAACAAGGTCTTTCTCATTCAAGAGCCACTCTACTGGCAGAGTTTCTCCACATATCAAGTGATCATAGGATGTGAACATCCGAGTAAGTTCCTGATGCCTTAAAAAAGCTTTAGGATCTCAACATTCCATCATATGCTTAGTTAGTTAAGATGTCTTTTCCATCATATGCAAACTGCCTTTTCCAACATTGAGATGTCTTTTCTACTAGATACAGTGTCTTAACCTAATGTGAGATCTTCTGATTTCTTTGTAGTCCTTTATCCCTTTAGAGGCTCCATGAGTTTTGGGTTAGGTTGGATCATATTATTGTAATATATTCGTTTTTGGAAACTCAATATCTAATTCTTTGGTTACTAGTTTTTTTTGGGGTTATCATGTCTACACTAGGCATGCCAATGACTTTAGCATTCTCATTTTTTTACTGTTCAATCTATGTTGGCACTTGATTGATACAGGGATCTTCAAAAAAAAAAAATCAATGGTTTTAAGTTGGGGAACCGTAAAGATAAAACAGTAACGCTCCAAGGTTCATGGCATGCTAGATGAGGATGCTGCAGCAACAAAAATTCAAACTGCATATTGAGGATACAAGGTATGTGGCTACATATGAAATCAAGTGTGTAAATTTAGGAAAGTTGAGGTTTATGTGATTCTTCCATGGTAATGAGTCCTGCATTATACTTCTTTTCCCTCTTTGCAGGGGCTTTACAAGTCCTCTGGAACTTTTGTACGCAATGTGAAGCAAAGGGTTTTAAGAAAATCACATATTATCAGTTTTTGTCCATTTGAGTCACCATGTTATAAATTTGTTATCCTATGGCACAATTCTGATTCATTTTGCATTTTAGGATCGTCTTGATATCATGCAAAGTACAGTGTTCGAGGGAAGCTGATAAAACTCTGTATCCAGTTTTATTGTCTAATGGGAATCTCATTGAACAAGGGGAACTTGAGGTGATTTATTTCTCAGAGATGGGCATGGGAAGGACTTCCGTCCTAGTATTTGACTTTACATCTTTTCCTCATCTTGTTGCAGGGTGGTAAACATTATGCCCCTGTGGGAGGACCATTTAAAACCTTGCTATTTATTTGTGTTAGTTGCTGGAAGTTGGAGAGTAGAGATGACACTTTTGTTACTCGTTCAGGCCGTAAGGTGTCTCTGAGAATCTGGACCCCAGCACAGGATCTACCAAAAACAGTTCATGCCATGTATTCTCCAAGGCAGCTATGAACTGGGATAAAGATGTCGGTTTTTTAACTTCTATTCATCAAAGCTAACCTTTTTATATGATCTAAACCATATCTGCTTTTTGTTTTTTGCCATTGGATTAGGTGTTTGGTCTCGAGTATGATCTGGATCTCTTCAACATTATGGCAGTCCTCGATTTAATATGTAAGTAAACTAGGGGGAAGGGGAGCTGACAATGCATGCAACTTAAGATGCACATTTAAACAATTTTGAATGATTTTAGCTGATAGATCTCTCAAGCTACTCTGTTTACTTTGAAAAGAATAGAACTAACCACAATCATGTGTGTTGACTATGGTGCAGTCTATTAGACATTCAACTTCAATTTCAAAGTTCAGTTTATTTGCTCATAGTGATAATTCATGTTATGAATCACAATCATTTGATTTTGTAGTGTTTGTGACTAATATCTTTGTTCCTTTTTCTGTGCTGAGTAATTTTCTGTTTTCTACATTTGAGTTAATGCCATACTTATGTTCTTCACCTTTTTGAAAAATTGTATGTCTTGCATCAAACATCAAAGATCTTCAGGGGCTTGATCAAGTTCATTCTTCACTGTTCTATCTTATTGTGTATGACTGTATGGTTCCACAGTCTATGTTCTGGAGCTGAATATCTACAGCAAGTAGTGGATGCTTATAAAATTTTCTGCTTTAATGAGTTCATAATTTTGAAGATTGTTGTGTTTATTTTCTTATTGATGTTGCATATGATAACAAATAGCTTAGAATGCTTAGATATGATGTTTGCAATATAATCCTTTGTACACTATCTTTATCTGATGAAATAGGAAACTCCACACAATGTGTGGACTAGTACTACCAAACTGCAGAACAATGTCAACATTGAAAGGATTTCATCTGTGAGGCAGGCTACCATTCAAGGTTTTGAGGCTAGAGGCTTCTCCAAAGAAGAAAGTTAAGCTTTGTTGAAGAAGAGTGTTCAAATTGCACTTGAGGCACGTGATATCTATTATGAGAATTCTAGGAAATGCTCTTCTGATGACACCAGAAGCCGAAATACTTACAAACAATCTCCAGTCTTAGTTGCAACATCGGTAGGGAGTTATGGAGCTTATTTAGCTGATGGATCTGAGTACAGGTAGTTTGATTCAGGATATTTTAAGCTAGTAGTGTAAGATGGTTCATTTTGAACCGCATCATGGCATGTCCTGATCATACATGGATTGATTGGTTAGAGTTCATTTTCAATTTGCTCTGTTGTCCATTTCCAAACTTTAGAGTAATTAATTTGGGTGCCATCCTGATCATTTTAGCTTCATGGAAAATATGATCTTTGGGAATGTTTGTTTCTTACATCGTAATTCAGTTAAGAGGTCTAAGTTTCTTGAAAAAGAAACGTGATATGTTTCACAAAGTCAGTCCTCAAATTAGATCAAGAGGCAAAAATAAGCACTCATTAAAAGGTCTTAAAAAAGCATGTCTTAGAATTCAGCTGGGAGGTCTTAGTCAATCTAGCCTTCTTCTATATATTTTTTTTCATTTTTTTCGTTTTTCTTTATGGGTTTGTATTGGAACGAAGCATTCAGTATACCTCTTCAATATGACGACTTTAACAAATATCTAGATTATTCCCTTCTGTTTGTCGTCTTGCAGTGGGGACTATGGTAAAGTAGTTTACATTATCAACTTCGAAAGAATTCCATAGAAGAAGGGTTCAAGTTCTAGCAGAATCAGGTGCTGACCTGATTGCATTTGAAACAACACCAAATAAACTAGAAGCTCAGGTTGCCTATTAAGCTGCATCGATAGTAGACATGGTAGATTTGTTTTATTAGTTTTCTTACTGACAATTGAAATGCGATATGTAGTTGAATGGAGTTTTTACCCAAATGAGTAAAAGCTTAATTTAAAAAAGGGTGGATGTGCATGGCACATGGGTATTTACCAACTAAAGGGGTTAGGGTGAGTCCGAACATCTATTTATCTTTTTTTATTAACTGGTGATTTGTGACTTGTTAATTCAATGCTCTTAGGCTTATGCTCAACTCCTCGAGGAAGACAACATTAAAATTCCGGCATGGTTTTCGTTCAACTCAAAGGATGGTGTCAAATGTGATTAGTGGAGATCCTTTGTCTGAGTGTCTCAGTTGCTGATTCATGCAAGAAGGTTATTGTTGTCGGAATCAACTGTACCCCACCTAGATTCATTCATGGTTTGGTTCAAACCATTCAGAAGGTATGATTCTTCAAGGGGCTATTTGTATATCAGAATTCTTTTGCAGAAATTGGTATTTTTTAATCTTCTCGGTTGCACATTATTATAACAACTCATATCTTTCTCAGGAGAGAGTTAGAAATTTATTATTGGTGTGTCAAAATGATTCATTATAATACTAGTCAGGATAATAGAACATCATTACTTCCACCTGCTCTGGTAAATTACAAGAAACCCAAAGCTTTGGCTCTGTCTCAGAAACAAAGCTTTATAAACTTTGCCTTTTTTTGGCGCAGCTGGGGCGTAGAGATGTATGGCAGTTTGGTACCATTCAAAGGATGTGTCAATGTGATTAGTGGGAGATCCTTTGTCTGAGTGTCTCAGTTGCTGATTCATGCAAGAAGGTTATTGTTGTCGGAATCAACTGTACCCCACCTAGATTCATTCATGGTTTGGTTCAACCATTCAGCAAGGTATGATTCTTCAAGGGGCTATTTGCTATATCAGAATTCTTTTGCAGAAATTGGTATTTTTAATCTTCTCGGTTGCACATTATTATAGCAACTCGTATCTTTCTCAGGAGAGAGTTTGAAATTTATTATTGGTGTGCCAAAACGATTCATTATAATACTAGTCAAGGATAACAAACATATTACTCCACCTGCTCTGGTAAATTACAAGAAACCCAAAGCTTTGGCTCTGTCTCAGAAACAAAGCTTTATAAACTTTGTTTTTTTTTGGCGCAGCTGGGGCGTAGAGATGTATGGCAGTTTTGGTACCATTCAGGTGATTCACGTTCTTGGTTTTGATCCTCATGCATTTGCACATTTTAGGGATGATATGCTTGTCCAATGTGCTTGATGAACACTTATCTTCATATATATAGTGCTAATTATTTCTTCATATATATAGTGCTAATTATTATGTCTTGATCTGTTTTTTCAGCTTATGCAAGAACAGCACTCTTGATCGTAGCTTGATAAAGGGGAAGATCGTTGTTTGTGCTTTTGAACTCCCAGACCTTAGAAGCAAAAAGCCATTTTGTTAGAAAAGCGGGTGGTGTTATTGGCATGATTCTTATTAATCCAATGGGCAAAACCATCGCTTTAATTTTCAGTTTGTTATCCCAAGTACCATAATTGTAATACATTATCTTATTAATTACATTATTTTTATTATTTGATAGATTTTGTGACTCGATGTAATACCTTTTATTAATTAATTATATTACTTTAACCTCCATTCATGAAAATGTTTAACTTTGGCAAATTAAAATTTTTATTTTCTAGACATAAAACTTATGAGATGTAATAAAAAGTCATTTGATAGTAAAAAAAAAAAAAAAAAAATTGTTATGTATACTTACCATAGCGTTTTAAAAACGCTATGGTAGAGTCTACCATAGCGGTTTTAGAGTTTACTATAGCGTTTTTAAAACGCTATGGCAGAGGCTACCATAGCGGTTTTGAAACGCTATAAAGCCAAACTTACCATAGCGTTTAAAACCGCTATAATATCCCCTGGGTCTATTATAGCACCGGCTGTCATAGCGGTTACTAAAACCGCTATGGTATCCTACCCATAGTGGCTTTTAAACGCTATTGATCACAATTTTCTTGTAGTGGAGGTACACATGCATAACTCACTTCCCCCCTTTAGGTCTTATTACTAGTTTTGTTTATTAGGGTGGTAACCAGTTGTTCTAAAAATCGCTAGGCGCTGAGCGGGCGGCGAGCAGGTGCCTAGCGCCCAGGGGCCTAGGCGGTCTTAGCTTTTGTATTATAACCTTTAATAATTTACAAAAGTTAAGCATAATACCCTTATCAATTACATCCAATTTAATGTCAATATATATATATGCAAAATTTAAAAACATGAAAAATTAACAATCGTGAACAAATTTATTAAAACTCAAATGACTGAAGTTGGTCATGATGGGTACTTTATATAAATTTGAATTTGTGTACTCTTTTATTTTTCTTCAAATTGCATGAATACCTCAGTTATGTTTGATAAAATCTACATTAGTAAAATTGGTACCCGGTAGATCCCTTGAGAATTCCATTAAGTAATCATCCTTCGCTACATTTAGACTATCATCATTATCATCATCAAAGCCCATTCCGAGATTTTCTAAAAAAAACAATTAAATAGTTTATTTCTAAAAAATAAGAATAAAAATAAAATAAGAAACAATCAACTTATTAAAAAATAAAAAATAAAAAAATAAAAAATCTCCCGACCGCCTAGACCCCGCTAGACCCTGCCCAGACCGCACAGACTGCCCAGAACCGCCCAGACAGCCGCCCAGGCATTAATCTAGGCGGTTTTCCACCTTCTAGCGCCTAGGCGGCCGCCTAGACCGATTTTTAGAACACTGGTGGTAACAAAGATGTATAAAATGATTTGGAGAATCACTCGGTTGGAGAAAAAATGAAGTGGATTTAATTTTGTTAGTAGTTTGCAGGAGAGTTTGTTAAAGAAATTCAAAAGTTGATTGCTAGGTCTTTGGTATTTGCTAGAGTGGTGTACAAAAGCCATCCAGGCATCTGAGACAGGAAGAGATGAGTAAAAATGAACTTTCTATTAATATGAAAATCTGGTCAGTTGGATGCGGAAGAGAAAATTCAAGAAGCGAATGAGGCTGTGGAGGTTGTGAAAGCCGTGGAGGTGTTAGAGAAGAAGGCGTTGGACGTAGTTGTAATGCGAGACAATCAGACTATGGGATTGATGCAGGGACCCGTTGAGTCCATCCGGAGGTCGCAGGTCTGCAAACAGAAGATGTGATCATATATAGGTCCAAAAGGTCGATGAAACATGAAAAAAAATGTTGAATGTCAATACTTTGGATGTGTCAGGTGTGGATAGTCAGAAATCAATGTCAGGACTTGGAACTAGAACTGCAAGCAGCTCTGATCAGAGATATGGAATTTGGAAGCCCACTCAGATGGAGAAATCGGCGGATCGACTAAGAAGAAAGTTAAAGTGGTGCACCACCTGGGGAAAGACAGGTGACTAGACAGACGGTTGCTTCCTCCATGGTTACTAATGTTTTACCACATATTGTTTTGGAATGCTTGAGGAGTTGGGAACAAGGCTACTCGTTGCATATTAAAGAAGATGATTGCTGAACAAAATGTCAAAATCCTAATGATTGCAGAGCCTATGATTTATGACAGCAAGTATTTGGAAGTTGGGATAAAGTCAAATTATCAGTTTTGTGTCTAATAGAGTAATTGGAGGTCAGTTTTGAATTTTCTAGGCTAATGATATATCCTTTGTAGTTCTTGGAATGACATACCAAATTATTCATGGAAGGGGTCATAGATAATTCCAATGCCCAAACTTTTGTGATTTCTTTTGTTTATGCCAAATGCATGGTGAAGGAAAGACGTGATCTCTGGATGAATATAGAAAAAATTCCTTGGGCTGTGATGAACCTTGCACTACATCATAAAGGGTTTTTGTTATAGCTCTTACATATTGCTAAAATGAATTGTAACACTTTTGTGCTCATATCAAGGTGATGTTAATTTTGTATCATCAACCAACTCATACTAATGGAATAATTGTATCATCAACCAACCCATACTAATCGAATAATTGCAACATGATAAAACTAATACTGAATTTTATATAGTTACACTATCTAATACTAATTTCAAATGAAGTTGATACTCAATTTTTCTTTGTATCATGTAGAAACTATAGCTAATTTAAAGCATTTTCCAAATAAAAAAAGCTAAAAAATAGATAGTACACATCCAAAATTATGAAAAACAACCGCACATCTCTTACCTAGACATCGATGCTTTTGGAGTGTTGCTCATTTTCCACACATCCTTTTATCAACTTTTCAATTCAAAATGTTTTTCATCAAGGGCTCAGATTAAGAAAAATAATAGCAAAACGTAATAAAATAATCAAAACTCCCCAATCAGAGACATCCCAATTGTGCTAACATTGTATTTATTAAATTGCATCTGAATGTCTTGTACTCTTATCAAAATAGCATACCAAGTGTAACTTGAAAATATATTGTTGAAACAAAACAAATACCAAAAGTCTTACAACCAGGAAGCTCAATACAGGCAATTGCACTAGTTTGTGTGGTAGATAACTAAGAAAAGATTTATAGTGTCTCTACATTTGAAGAACCTTATTTTTCCGAGCAACCTTCTGAGAAACATGCCTATCTATATCTTCAACACTTTCCTATCAACTCATGGTTCCTGCAATAAAAGATACAGACAAATTTGTCTGGTCAAACGAATCAGATAAAAGCTATTATATTGTTGTCAAGTTGTAGCTCATGAATCTGGATACCCGTAAATTCATATGACACAAAACTATATGAAGCCATCATTCAAACGATCCCAATGAGATTGTAACCTTATGGATATCTAGTAACAGTACATTTTATAGACTCGAGTTGAGACTGCCTAACTTTAGCTTGCAGAGAGATAAGAGAATGATATGATTCGGACCTGAACAAAAGTAAATAAATAACATTTTTAAACAAACGTTATAGATTTGGCATGATAGACTAGTTTGGCAAGGGTGACAAAATGAGTTGTAATTGTTCAGAAGGATATCAGAAAATAAAAAACTTCACGATTTGTGATGCTAAATTTCCCAGAATGAATTGCATTCTTGCAAGTACATTTATTATTTTGTTTAACATGTTGCAAGAATTTTCATGGTTTGAAATCCAGTTAAATCCTTTATCGTTTTTTGAACAGTGGTGGCAACATTGGAATATGCGGTGAATCAACAGTAGAATTCTCCATGTTGTAATATGGAGTTTTGTTGTTTATCTGTGTCTTTGCTCAAGTTTCTTTACTGGAGTTATGATTTATTGGCTTTCAATTATTCAGTTTCATAAATATTTAAAAAAAATGTTTTTAAAACCAACTCTAATGCACGATGGTATTGACATCTTGGCACAATCATCCCTTCATTTAAGGCTAGCTGCCTTCCAACAGATATCCTCTGTACCAATAGGGTTTTGTCAACATTTAACACGCTATAAATTCACACAAGTCTCAAGCCTCAACATAGTTAGAGATTGCTAATATTGCTTTTTTATCCTTTGATATTCTTCTTCCTATGCCCACCTTTTGTAATTCCACAATGCTAATAACTACCCCGTTCTTTTGCAATACGTTCTAAGCATTTACTACCAAAGTATGTCACAACATGATCCACAAAAATATGTGAGTTAGTGTAAATTACAAAAATATGTGAAATAATCTAGTAGAATACCTGGATGATTTAGGCACTTAGCAAGATTTTGAGGTCCAAGTTCATAATCAAACTTCATATTTCATTGAACAGGAAACAAATATTGCACCATGATCCTCCAAGCTTACTTCAAAGGCAAGAAAGTAGATGAAATTTGCTTTATCAGTAGGAAAAGAAACTTTTGGCCAGAAACAGAGCATGCAAAAAGACTAGTAATCAATAGTAGAGAAGGGTCATATTATTGTGTACAGCTCAGTTAATCCCATCTTATAAATAATTTTTCTGTTGTATCTTACAACATTTTCAGAAAGCTTCTAAAGTCACTAAACCAAAATTTGGACTACCAAGCAAGGGTTCACATAGTCATGCCATCTTAGTAATATATACTTTCTCCAGGGTGTGTCATGTCTCTTGTGCATAATTTAACGGGTTTTCTTGAAAGCATATGTACTTGAGTAATTTATTGGCCAGCCATCTCCTTTTGGTGGGCAAACACAGAGAAATACATAACCTTGTTGTAGGTCAGAAAATCATCCTCCACTAATTATGTGTTTGACAATAACTATTTAAGAACAAAAAATCTTTAAAATGGTAAAAACAAAAAATGGTTAAAGTAATCATGAATTACTAACCTATATCCACCAAAAATGGCTCTTTGACGACTGCTAAATACTTGCTTTAAATCAAGTAGAATTTGAAGATGTTTGTTCAGGATTTCTCCCCTCTCCACAAACTCACTCTCTTGTTCTTATAAAACTGGTTTCACCTTGTGTAGCTCCTCATCTAATCTCTCAAATAATTCCTTCACCTATATCCACCAAAACAAAATAATTAAAAAAAATGTGGAAAACCAAAGCTTCAAAAAATTATCTGCCCAAATGCATAATCAATGTAATCATCTTCTTGATAAACATCAGTTATTAATATAATTTAAAGAGAATCACAACAACCCTAAGTTTAAGCCGATGACATTTTTCTTCTAGCTAGAGGACTGTGTTGTTTCGGTGTACATTTTTCACTCCTTAATTTCAGATTGAGGAAAATTTATCGAAACAAAAATGTTTTACGCATTTAATAAACATGAAACAAAATTAATTTTCACTTCTTTAGCAATGAATTGCTAAAGGAAGATTCTCTAAGGCAGTCTGGGAGAATCAGCTGGATGGATTACATAGGTGGCATGGCAGTTATGCCACAACCATATAGAAAAAAGTTAATGATGTCATTAACATGAAAATTAAGCCAGTGATGCGCTATTTTAGTAGCACACAACTTAATACTATGTTTTGTGATTGTAGTATAGAATAAGTAGGGATTGTTTTGGACCGGAGATTAGAGGGCTTGCCAATTAGCAATAAGAATAGCTAAAAGACAACTAACAACCTAATTAAGTAAATAATGGGGGATTGGATTTTCTAAATTAAACTATGAAAATAAGTACGAAATTACTATAAAGATAATAAAACTAAAGGGATGGCAAAGATGAGAAATTAGCTAAGGGTTTATCTACACACACCAAACATATGCTCATAAATAAATCTTCAATAATCACTTGCTAACTCGTGAGAGACAATGCTCAAGATTAACCGTGATCAACACTGTATTAATCTTATTATTTTCCCAAGTTCGTTGAATTAAACTAAGCGTCGCTTTCAAACTATTCTTATCATACTATTTAATCAGGAATCGCAAGTTAGATAACAATCTAAGATCATTAAGTTTTGTGGAAAATTGAACACTGACTAGGCAATTACAAGTATGATCAACATCTTGTTCGTACCTAGGTTTTTACTTAACTTTACCAATGTTCCTTGGTATTTACTACTTATGAGTACAAGATTATAACAATTAGGTGAAATTCTTCTATACTCTTGCCCCAGATCCTAGTCTGCTTACTAAGTTAGTCACCTTAACAAACATACAAAGAAAAGTTATTTATAAAGAAGTTAAGCAAAACACAATCACTAATAGCAAGGAAGATTAAATTCAATTAATTCATAAATACATGTTCGGGGCTTCGAATCCACCCCTAACTAAGAGGAGTTTAGCTAGACATATTAATTATGTTCAAACAGTAATCCATAATCAAATAATCAAGCAAAATAAGAAAAAAAAAGTTAAGAGATGAAATGTTGTCGCCTGTGTGTGGTGGTATTAGGTGGAACTGGTGGTGCGAATAAGACGAAAAAAGAGATGAAAATCTCTTTCGATCTCTCTTTTCAATCTGCTTCTTCTTCTTCCTTCTCGATCTCTGGTTTTCTTCGTGTGCGTGGTTGTGGCTGCTGAAGGTGATGATGGGTGGTAACAATCAGGGACAACGATAGAGAGAGGGACTGAGACGAGGGTTTAACGATGGTGTGAGAAGGTGATGGAAGGACGGTGATTGCAGGTGGTTGGTAGTTGTGAGGGTTCTTGACGGTGGTTGTGGTTGGATGGACTATTGTGAAGAGGAGGGATCTGTGAGGATGGGTTTTGATTTGGTTTAGGGTTGGGTGATTGCAATGAAAGTGGAAGAGATGGAAGCGAAGAAAAGGGGTCGGCTGAGATGGAGTCTGTGAATGGGTTTGATGGTGATGATGGATGGATGAAAGGTTGTATCTAGGTGTTGTAAAGGAGAAAGGGATAATGGTGGTGGTTGTTGGCTGGGATGGCGATGAAGGATGTGATCGATGAAAGAAGAGCTGGACAAAGGGATTGCTTGCTGCTGCGAAGATGAGGAGGCTGTGGATGGATGAGTTTTCCAAAGAAAGGTATCATTCTTTTTATAATTGTTTTCTGCTTGGTTTCCTTCTTTGTGTGGTTTCCTTCTTTTGTGTGGTTTCCTTCTTTGCGTGGTTTCCTTGTTTGCAACTAGTATTTCTAAATTGCCAATTTGCTTCACTTAGTTTCTGTTTTGGAATCTTGTAAATGGAAACCTACACACACACGAAAATAACAATTAGTATAGCCAAATATATATATATAGAAATATGGTACTAAAAATAACCTAATTATGCTCCTATAAGCCAGTCAGATGTAATAAGTATATCTTCAAAATTTCGACAAATTCTTTCAAAAACTACCTCAAGCATATCGTATTAACCATCAACTTTTGCTCCCACAATTGCTTTATCTAGCTCCTCCAACGCTTTCCACAATTTTGGATCATCGTATGCCTTTATAAAAAAGTGGCGTCTGCTTCCATTAGTGAGTGTTGAGGGTTCCTTGTTATTATACCCACCACTGGCGCCCCCCGTTGCAACCCCTGTTTTTATGCCCGTGGGGTAATCCTTTATCAAGAAAAACAAGATAATCATCAGAGATTAAAAGTTACTTGAGAAGCTTCTGCAAACTACATGACCCAGTGGTAAAAGCTAACCTCAAACACTAAAGTCTGATTGGGCGATGCATTAAGGTCCTTGACACCTTTCAAGTACGGTTTAGGGAATAGTTTTGCTATTTCACATTCACCACCAATAACAACAGTCTGAAAAAAAAATCAAACAAGCCTAGGAGTGAAATCATAAACTCAACATTTGGTCTTGGAGTATTAGTCACTGAATCCCATCTTTAAGCCATGGGCTTCAATCCATTTGCACAATTCATAAAGTCCACTAACTTTATGAAGGCTATTACTCTTAGTCGACGAGTAAGAGTAATAGCATCATTTGCGCAAGAGTAATAATTATTCCGATAAGTATCCATTAAATATAGGCAATATCACAATATTCTTTAAGTAAAAAATACAAATCTAGTTCATTAAAAATCTACAAATGTACACATCTACAAATTGGACATATACAAACAGTTAAAGAAACTTACTTGTGGGTTCGCTTTCAAAGACTATAAAGATATGATCAAACTTGTTTAACCCTTACTTTTGTATCTACAAAGAGACAATAAGCAATACATCACTTGTGAGCACCAAACAAAGGGCGATGACATCACATATATCCATATCATACAGTAAATAAAATTTCTTGGAACCGGAAAAATTGTATAATTGTTTAAATCAAACTATGAATATAATGTCATAATGTGCCCTGACATCCCTCATGTTTTGCAATCGTAGGCAGTCAGCCAATAAGGCACATTTTTTGGCGGGTAGCTAACCAACACTACACCAAAAGGGCAGTTTAGCTACGCCGAGCTGGCCACGGTTCTAAACCGTTGGTGTATTTTCCACGGCCAAAAACCGTAGCTATAAGTAGCAACGGCTTAAAACCGTGGGTAAAAAAAAGCTGGCCAAGGTTTAAAACTGCTGGTATATTTGGCACAGCTAAAAACCGTGGCTATTAGTAGCAACGGCTCCAGACTGTGGGCATTATTCGCAACGGCTCAAAACCGTTGCAACAAAAAAATTTAGCAACGGTTCTAAACCGTGGCTAGATCTAGCAACGGCTAAAAACCGTTGCAAAAAACAATTTAGCAACGGTTCTATACCGTGGCTAGCTCTAGCACAGGCTCAAAACCGTGGCTACATGAAAAGCTGAAAAAAAAAAATTGGGCAGGCTATTTTGGCGCTCGACCTTCCCTCCATTCGACTTCCATCGACAAAAACGATGTTCCCCTCCACATACCCTCCACTCGACATCGTCTCCTTCCCTACTCCCTCCCTCGACTCGACTTCCCTGCTCTTTCTCCTTCCCTGCTCCCTCCCTCGACTTCCCTGCTCCCCTCCTTCCCTGCTCCCTCGACTTCCCTGCTCCTCCCTCGACTTCCCTCGACTTCAAAATTGATCAGCCACTGCAACTGAACAGGTACTCTCTCTCTCTCTCTCTTTTATTTATGATTAAATTAGGGTTATCTTTTATTTATGATGAAATTAGGGTTCGATGATTTTTTTATTTATGTCTGACCTAACTAGCATGAAACTTAAAAGGTGGAATCAATCTCCTTTTGGCAATATTCTTATTCTTATCAAAAATGCCAAAAAATAAAATTGTTTATATGTCTCATTGATAATGAAGCTGGCCTAAATAGCACAAGTTGATTTCTGATAGAGTTTAAAAGTAGTGTATACAATTGGGTTGAGTGGGGTTTCGTTTGAAAGCTTTATGGAAAAACTAGGTTTTATTGTGATGGAATTGAACCGGATAATCAAACTTTTAAGATAATATCTTTGGCTTTCTATTCAGATGTTATGAATGAATCAAAGTGAATCAAAAGAATCAAAGATGAAAAATATTGAACTTTGGAGGAAAAAGTTATCATACATGAGTTTGATTGAAATGTGAATGCCAACATTTTTTTTTTTTGAGTGTTTGGTCATTGTGAATTAAGTGGCTTGATTTACTCAGTGACGAGATTTAGGTGAATGAGTGTATTGGGGCGAGGCGGATAACGTCATTCGTGACGGAGTGGTTTTTTGTTTTAATAAAAAAATCCACGGTTTTTCCTGCAAATTCGAGTACCAACAAATTCTTGGAGGAAAAAAGTGCTTTTTTTTTGGGTGGTGGGTTGGAGGAAAACAATGACTATTTGCTAAAACTACAAAAATATAAAGTGAAGGAGTGGAATATGAATAAAAATAAATTAGTCGATGCATGAGAATGACATTGTTCACTATTGTTAAAGTGGATGAACAAAATTGTTTTCCAAAGGCAATTAAGGTTTTAGAGCATCTTAGTAGCAAACTTTAAACCAGTCACTCAAATCGCAAAATAAGGTTTGTTCTAATTTTCATTAAGGGTTTGTTTGGTTGGTCATTTTTCATGTGAAATGGAATCCACTTCCCATATCATGTAATTTTCCATTGTTTGATTGTGTATTTAACGACGGGAAAAATAATCATGCATCTAACTAGTTTTCTCATCTCTCATGAAAAACTAAATCTTTGGTCTCATTCCAAAATGGAATCCTTGAAAAAACGAAGCTTAGGTGCAAGTATCTATAGACTTAACCACAAAATGACTATTGCTTGCCTCATCCCATTTGAAACATTGTTTCTTCTATTTGAATTCTCATTCGCAACAATTGGTATGACCTTAGTTCATCTTAGATTGCTATGGTGCATATACTACAGTTTGCTTTGTTCTCATATTTATGTGTATTGCTTTTGATATTGATTATGATGTCTTTCTTTATACAGGAGTTCTATTTTCTACACAAAAACACCCAAAAACCAAGAATCTAATGGTGAATTTTCTGACTATATTTACTTTTAATGTTTATTTATGTTTACTTTTTGATTATGATGTCTTTCTTTTAATGTTTATTGCTGTACGTGTTGTTTCTGGCCGTAGCGGGTTTCAGCGTGCAATCGGGATTTTATAACTAACCTAAATTGTAGCGTATCTTTCCGTTGGATTATATTTTCGGCATTCATCAAGAGGTATGGATTTTCCTTGAATATGTAAATGATATATCACATAAAGAAGTTACTGTCCAGAATCCACCTTTCAATTTTTCCCAATATGAGTCTATGAAACTTCAGTCCATCTTCAGTAATCCATTTAAGACAGCAAGAAAAAAACTTCAAAGTTCAGCCTCATGTTATGCATGATAGTAGTACAGCCTGTCGGTTTTTATTTTAAGTTACTCTTCGTAATTTAAGGACTTTCAGCTATGAGCTTCGGTTTCATTGTTTCTTGTCCTTTTCTTGTTTGTGGCAAAAAATGATTTTGGTTTACAAGAATGTTTTGATATTTGGACAATAGTTTGAAATTAATAAATGTTTGTATTGCACTTGGCAGAAGAAAACTAGCAGGACAATTTTGTGGGAGCTAAACCTAACATGGTTTTCATTCAATTTCATAATGTTGTTATAAGTAGTAGTTGCAACATCAATGGATGGAATACTATACTTTCTGGTAACAATACCTTTAGCTGTTGGTAATTAGAATAATTTCAGGAAATGTTACTCATCAAAAGAGAGGTCCTAGATTTTCAAGTGTTTCAATTGTTATTAAACTTGCTGGAAAATGTTTACGCAGAATGCAATTTAGATGTGTTAGACCCTTTTCTTCTTCAAATGAACTAGGCCATCTTTGATGGGAACTCCCAAATTATAAAAACAGAAAGATCTCAAACCCTCGGATAACATATTTTGAGAACTTGCCAACCTATACAGCTTGGTAATGAAATGGGCATTGTTGTTATGTTGCAATCAAAAACTTACACCTCAATATTTGTATGAGATCATTATAAAGATATATGGCATCACAGAAGGTATTTTTGATACCGTGGTTCACAGTGTCAATTGCTCTTTGCAAGAATTTTAGTTGTAATTCCTGTCTGCAGCTTTGAATGTATATGAGCTTGGATGAGAGTCACTCTTCAGGTTTTAGAGTGCCGCTTGTTGTACGGTTCATGTAGGTCAGGGTCAGGCAAACCTCCATAAGTTGTATAAGACAATTTACTGATCAGTACCTGTTTTTATTGATAAAAGTTTTGCTGAGAAATACATTTCCTAATGAGAAAAGATATCCTGGTCTTTCCATTGCAGTGCCGATATGAAACTATTGAACTGATGGAGGCGTCCAACTTATAAAATCCACAAAATGAGTTCTGTATGTTTGACATAATGTTTTATTAAGCGGGATTTATGTTTATTGTATGTTTATAACTAGCCTATTCACCAATCGGGAGAATCTTTTAAGAAGGGCTAGCAAGGACCTATTGAATGAAGTGGAAAGGAACCTTCAGGTAGTGTGACAAAAAGTTATTGTGAAAATTTTATTTGTGTTTATAAGTTTGGGTACTCAGGTGGATTACTTCTTATACAGGATGCTATATCCGTAGCACGTAACATACTAAAAAATCCAAAGCTTGTTCCTGGTGGCGGTGCTTCAGAAATGACTGTATCTGCAACATTGAAGCAGAAGAGTTCATCTATTGAAAGCCTTGAAAAGGTAAAGAGTGGATTGTAGTGTGTTCAGGAGAAGTTACTTTCTTCTAGATGCCAATCCTACTGGGTTGCTTTTGTTGTTTGTGGTGAATGACTTTCTTTAGCAATGACTACACAATTTGTTTTACTTTTAATTTTTAAATGTTTGTATGTTTTTTCAATAACAGTGGCCTTATGAAGCTGCTGCTCTAGCCTTTGAAGCAATTCCAAGGACACTAGCTCAAAATTGTGGAGTCAATGTTATCCGGACAATGACTGCCTTGCAAGGAAAGGTAGAAATTGAACTGCATCTGCCTTGTTTTGTAAACTAATTGCATATATAGAGTCTATAAGATACAAAAGATAACAAAATTTCTCTTGCTATAATAATGAGATATTTCTTGCAGCATGCCAATGGCGAGAAGTGGATTGGCATTGATGGTAATACTGGGGCTATCATAGATATGAAAGAGAGAAAGGTGCCATTATGCAGTTTTTATTATTTTACATTTCCCTCTTGTTTTTCTCCATTGTAGTGATATTTTTGTTTATTTGTTTGTTATATAAATGTTATTTTTGTTTATTGTTTGTTATATAAATGTTATTTGTTTGTTATTTTTGTTTCCAGTGATGGTATGGTTTGTGTCTGTTATGGACAATGAGTTTCTAATGGAAATGTTATATTTTTCCTCATCAAAAATTTGAAATGGTGCTTTGCATTCATGTCTGGTTTTGTCATTCTAACCAGAACCTGTGAAGGATTCAATTGAAAAACTTACAAATATGATTAATTTTTCAGATTATAAGTGTGTCAGCTGTATAAGAACAGGACTGGGGGTGCAATTTATAGATACTAAATAAGAAATCTACATTCATTGCGAGAATATTTTACACCCGAGAAGATTCTTGTACCAAAAAGTAAGAGTCTCTTTTAAGGAAAACCTGTGTTAGATCCCAAAACCAAACTGTCAATTAGAAGTTTCAGAACTTGAGAAACAGAAACATAGACAGAAGTTCATTTGTAGACCACCAAAATCCATTCGTAGGAATGTTTGTCATTAAATTATTTTCCCACTGGAACACAGCAGTTATATTTTTCTCGTAGTGATCTCCCATGGTACCACAAGGGTTGTTTTGAACATAGTAATGTTTGAAATGTAATAGGCAAGTCAAATAGATGTTCAGGGGTTATGTCTGGACAACTTTAGTTAGTAATTTCTCTTTGTTGGCTTCTTAAGCAATTGTATGGATGCAAGAATGCCTCATTTCAATTAAAGAGGATATTTGGCAATAAGGATTAGCCTAAAAATCAGTTCAGCATGTGGCTTTTGATAGATTCGTGTTCAGCTGGGATGACATTCTTAATGACTAATGTTTTGTTTCCCCTTTCTTTTTCTACTTCTTGTAATGTGAGCAACTCACTAACTTCTGTGTCCTCTTTTTGATCATTAACATTTTTGCAGTGTGTTCTCATATATTGCTCCTACGATTTTGCCATTTACTCCTATTTTATTACAATCACATTTCTTAATGAGCATTTGTTCCTATAACCAGACCTTTTAGACTTGATTATCACCATGCATGTGGATTTTCCCAAATCGAAAGGAAACTAGTGTGCCAAGTCAATTCTCAATATTCTTGTAGGTCTGTAGGCGTATATAATTTATTGAGGCTCTTTTAACTCTTTTGAATCTTATTTCTGATGTTGTACAATTGGTTTTTCATTTTATATTTTGTCTCCTTGTGAACTTGTAACATATTTTCATTTCATATTACTTCTCTCCTATCATAATTACTTTGTGTGACTTTTAATTGCATAGGTCAAGATTGGGCTACGAGTTCTAACAAGACCTGTGCCAGAAAAGTTATCATAACTGCCAGGACAGTGGTACTCTGCAGGACAGTGGGTACTCTGCAGTTAAACAGAGCGCACTCTGGTTTGCAACCAGCAGCAAGCTTGCATCAGTGCGTCCCTCGCAGAGCAGACGTTCATCCCTCTCACCAGCAGCAGTGATTCCCTCGCAGCAGTAGCAGCAGTGCGTACCTCGCATCATCAGCAGATCGTCCCTTGCAGTAAGTCCCAAAATCTGCTATTGTTTACTCCCAAAATCTAGGATATTTCCTTTAGGAGATCTTGCAGTGCTACACTTATCATTATGGTGCACATGTGTTCATTCATTCCTTACGAGGACTGTTTCTCTTGGGTTTGTCTCAAGTTCTTAATTATATTCCCAAACCAAAATTTACCAAGTACAAAAAATTGAGTTGCATTTATGTTGATTTTTGTCTTTGGCAAAGGTTTGGATGAAAAGAGTGTATTTTACTCAAAAAAGAAAGGGGAATTCTAAATGTCGAGGAAACGGGCGAGGGAAGGGACGTGGCGGATGCTCCTATACTTGTTAATGTCAAGTATGAAGCATTTGAAATGGCTAGGTGCGAGTTTCTAATCTACCAAATATGATTGTTTATTTATGTATAATTGTTAATTTGTTATTTGGTTTCTGGTTTTTTAATTTGATGCAGGATAACCCCTTAGTTATAGAGTGCTTTGATTTCAATAGCAATGGAACACATAAATTTATAAGGTAACTACTTAATTCCTGCTTTCATTTTATTTATTTTTGTTTTTGTGTGTATGATTATATGAAAACGCTATGACTCAAATATATATTAAAAATAGAACATTTTTTACCTTGCGTTGAATTATTTCATCAGGAAAGTTCTGAAGTCAGTGATGGACCTGGAAAATCTTCATAAGGAAAGAATTGGAGCACAACTTCATACAGAATCTTCTGCGAGGAAGCCTCATATGAGGGTATTTTGTATGGCCATTCTTCTGTCAGAAGTTAATTAACAGATGAAGTTGACATGTCTAACAGTACATTTCTTAACTATTTTTTTTGTAGATGTTGAAAAGTCAACTTTTTGTGGATGGTGCTATCTTAAAGTGTAATCCATCAAATATGTGATCTAATAGGAGTGTTGGACTATAAGGTATTACTAAATAATATGGTGTAATTAATGATGTAATTTCTAATTCAATGAGGTGTAGAATTGGAAATTCACAACCCGTAAGTTATACGGTTATAACTTACTAGTGTTATAAATATATGGTTGGTCCCCGATTGAGCGCGGCGTGAAGAATATTGTTTTCTGTATCCTCTCAACAGAGACTCTAAGTAATACGCTTGAATCAATCGGAAGATCCAACTCATCATAATCAAAAGGAAATCGCTATGGATCAAGGTATCCATTGAATCAACTAGAGTTTTAAGTTATTTGGTTACCTTTTACAATTGGTATCAGAGCAACTCCTGATGATTCCATGTGAAAATATAAAAAAAAATGATTATATCGATTATGTGCTTATATTGATTCATGTTCAATGTAATAGAGTTGTTGATTGGTGAATAGATCATCACAAATCAACATAAAATTTCGCAATTGATTATAATGCTTTAGTCGGTATTCTTTATTACAGTGATTATAATTTCGCAAAGTTTTTTTTTCTTTTCATGTTCACTGTTTCATTACAAGTCAGTGATTATATTGCAGTTATATTCATGTTCACCGTTTCATTACAATTCAGTGATTATGATTATGCGATTATATTGTTACAGTGATTATGATTATATTGATTATTCACTGTTATGCGATTATATTGTTACAATGATTATGATTATATTGATTATTCACTGTTACAGTGATTATGGTTATGTGATTATATCGTTACAGTGATTATGATTATAAGATTATATTGTCTCGATTCACTATTGCTTCGAGAGTCAGAGGTGATGACCCTTTTAGACTGTGTTTTTTGTCCAAGAAGTACTCCAGTTCATTATGTTGGACTCCAAGTAGGACTCCATTTCATTAAGTTGGACTCCAAGAAGGACTCCAAGTAAGACCATGGTGATTGTTGGCTCTGTTAGTTAACTGTTGAGCCTGTTGGTGGTTGTTGGGCCACTATTGGTAACTGTTGGGCCTATTGGTGACTGTTGGGTCTTGTTGGACCTGTTGGTAACTGTTGGACTTGTCTGATTAATCATGGGCTTTATCCTGTTTTATTAGAACCTATTCATTTTTTGGGCTATATTTTATTTAGACCCTTGTTTAAATTGTATTAAGGTGATAATTTGGTTAGTACTCCAAATTTATACATAAATTATAATTTTGGTTTCATGTATCATTATTGCGTTCCTTATTTAAAATTTACACAATTTTACTAATAGGTTGCCAAAGCACCCACTATTAGGAAAAATTGGTTAATTTTAAATAAGTGAGCATGCTAAATCCATGTGAAACAATCGGCCCAAAGGAAGATTGTTTTGACCGGATAATCCATAGTTTTGAATATCTGATACGTTTTGGTTTACCATGCTTTTATTATGTCGGTCGAAAGAAAGGCATAACATTAGGTCGGTTTCGTTGCGTAAGAAGAGTACCACTTACAGATTGATATTTCTGTCCAAAGACTAAATAACAATGTTGTGCTCGGTATCTTGATATGATTTTTATTTACCTATTGTATGAATTTAAGTTTATGCAATTTAAATGATGATGTGAACATGTTATTTATTTAATTTATTCTCTGTACAGCTGCTATGTCTGCTACTAGTATATCTGCTGGTGTAAATAATATTCCCATGCTTAATGGGACAAACTTTAAGGACTGGAAAGAGAATGTGTTAATCGTTCTTGGATGTATGGATCTGGACCTTGCCTTAAGGATTGAGAAACCCGCACCTCTTACAGATGCAAGTACTTCTGATGTCAGGAGATACTTTGAGAAGTGGGAATGCTCCAATCGAATGAGTCTCATGCTCATCAAGCGAGGTATTCCAGAAGCCTTTAGGGGTGCAATATCCAAAGGGGTGACCAATGCTAATGAGTTCCTTGCTTAACTTGAAATATGTTTTGCTAAAAACGATAAGGCTGAAACAAGCACGTTTTTAGCTAGCTTGATTTCATTGAAGTACAAAGGCAAAGGGAACATTAGGGAGTACATCATGTAGATGTCTCATCTTGCTTCAAAACTTAAGGTACTAAAGCTTGAGTTGTGTGAAAACTTACTCGTGCAATTAGTTTTGATATCACTTTCTCCACAATACAGTCAGTTACAACTGTCTGAAGGAGAAATGGATTCTTAATGAGCTCATTTTATACTGTGTGAAAGAGGAAGACAGGTTGAAGCAAGACAGAACGGAAAGTGCTCACTTTGCAAGCACCTCTAAAGATAAGGGCAAAAAAATGAAAGAAGGATAATGAAGCTGCTAAGGGTCCAGGATAAAAGAAACAGAAAGGTAATGAGGGTTGTTTCTTTTGTAAGAAACCTAGACATGTAAAGAAGGAATGTACCAAGTATCATGCACGGCGTGCTAAAAAGGGTATGTTTCTTACTTTGGTCTGTTCTGAGGTTAACTTAGCTTCAGTACCTAGAAACACTTGGTGGTTAGATTCCGGTGCTAGTACTCACATAAGTGTTTCTATGTAGGGTTGTCTGAGCTACCAAAAACCAAATGATGTTGAAAGACGCATCTTCGTGGGCGATGGAAAATCGGTAGAAGTGGAAGCAATAGGAAACTTTAGGTTACTATTAGGAACTGGTTGTTATTTGGAACTGAAAGACACTTTTGTAGTACCGTCATAGATGAAATTTGGTTTCTATTTCCTTATTGGACAAATTTGAATATTGTTGTTCATTTGTAAATAATCAGTTTAGTCTTTCATTAAATTCCAATATTATTGGTACTGGTTCATTAAGCGCATTTGATAACATATATCTTCTTGACACTATTGCAACATATAATGAAACCTTGCATGTGAAAACATGTGGTACTAAGCGTAAGCTAACTGCAGAAAATTCATCAAAACTATGGCACAAACGCTTAGGACATATCTCGAAAACGAGAATGGAAAGACTTGTGTCAGATGGCATATTAGATTCTCTTGATTTTTCAGACTTTAATGTTTGTATTGAGTGCATCAAGGGAAAATAGACCAAACAAAGGAGATTGGCTGCAAACAGAACTTCAGACATCTTAGAATTAATCCACACAGATATTTGTGGACCATTTCCTTCGGCTTCTTGAAATGGTCAACAATATTTTATATCATTCATAGACGATTACTCACGCTATGGGTACCTATATCTCATTCATGAGAAATCTGAGTCACTTGACATTCTCAAAGCTTTCAAAGTTGAGGTTGAGAACCAACTCAACAAACAAATAAAGAGTGTCAAGTCTAACCGTGGTGGTGTGTATTACGACATATATGACTGTTCAGGTGAACAACGTCCATGATCATTTGCTAAATTCCTAGAGGAATGTGGAATCGTCCCACAGTACACCATGCCGAGATCACCTAGCATGAATGGTGTAGCTGAAAGACGAAACCCAACTCTTAAGGACATGATAAGGAGTATGATCAGTCATTCTACCTTACCTGAATCACTATGGGGAGAAGCACTAAAGACAACAGTTTATATCCTTAATAGAGTACCAACTAAAGCAAATACCAAAACACCTTATGAACTTTGGACAGGCAGAAAACCTAGTCTAAAGCATTTTCACATTTAGAGATGTCCAGCTAAGGAAAGGCCTTATCTGCCAAATGAAAAGAAATTGGACTCCAAAACAGTGAGCAACTACTTCATTGGCTACTCTGAGCGATCAAGGGGCTACAAGTTCTATAATCCCACTATTAAGTCCATTTTTGAAACAGGGACAACAACATTTTTTGAGGATGTCGAGTTTGGGGGGAGAAATAAGGTAAGAGACATTGTCTTTGAGGAGGAATCGACTTCGACTCCTATTACTGTTTTTGACAATGTACATGTTCCAATACCTGTCATTGATCAATAAGCAGATCTGGAACCTCAACAGGACAATGTTGAACAACTCCCTGCTCAAATTGAAGAACAAACTCAACAACCTCAAGCTCAAATGCCATTAAGGAAATCCACGAGAGAAAGGAGAAGTGCTAGTCCGGATGATTATATGGTCTTTCTCCAAGAACATGAGGAAAATGATGGATTGTTGAAAAATTATCCAATCAACTTCCATCAAGCCATGTAGGATTCTAACTCTCAAAAGTGGATAGCTGCTATGAATGAGGAAGTCTATGCAAGAAAATCAAGTTTGGGATCTTGTCCCGTTACCTGAAAATACAAAGCCTATTAGTTGTAAATGGATATTCAAACCCAAAAGGGACTCAAAAGATAACGTGGAAAGATATAAGGCTCGTCTTGTAGCTAAAGGCTTCACTCAAAAGGAAGGCATTGACTATAAAGAGATTTTCTCTCCGGTGTAAAAAAAAAACTCATTTCGGATAATCATGGCACTTGTTGCACACTTTGACCTTGAGTTACATCAGATGGATGTTAAAACAACGTTTCTCAATGGCGACATTGATGAAACAATTTATATGGTGCAACCAGAAAACTTTGTGTCTGAAGAGTACTCAAAGAATATGGTTTGCAGACTAAAGAAATTCATCTATGGGCTCAAGCAAGCTTCTCGTCAATGGTACTACAAATTTCATCAAGTAATTGTCTCGTTTGGTTTTGAGACAAATGTTGTTGATAATTGTGTGTATTATAAGTTCAGTGGGAGTAAGCATATCTTCTTGGTTTTGTATGTTGATGACATATTGTTTGCCACTAATAATATAGACATGTTGCACGAAACCAAGAGAATTCTATCAAAGAAATTTGAAATGAAAGATCTTGGTGAAGCTTCTTTTGTCTTAAGGATTCCGATATACCAGGATCGTTTCTGGGGTATTCTTGGATTATCACAAAAGAACTATATAGAAAAAGTGCTTAAAAGGTTTGGCATGCAAGATTGTAAACCAGGAGACACCCCTATATCTAAAGGAGACAAATTCACTCTTAAACAGTGCCCTAGGAATAAACTTGAAGTTGTAGAGATGCAAAAGATCCCCTATGCATCAGCTGTTGGGAGTCTTACGTATGCTTAGGTATGTACACGTCCAGACATAACATTCATTGTTGGGATGTTTGGCAGATATATGGATAACCCTGGGATGGATCACTAGAAAGTAGCTAAACGGGTTATGAGATATTTACAGAGAACTAAAGATTACATGCTCGCATACAAGAGATCATATCAGTTGGAGATCATAGGGTATTCTGATTTTGATTTTGCGGGATGCCAAGATAGTAGGAAATCTACATCAGGCTACATTTATCTGTTAGCTGGAGGAGCTATTTCCTAGAGAAGTGCTAAGCAGACACTCATAGCTTCTTCCTCCATGGAAGCGGAATATGTGGCGTGTTTTGAGGCAACCAACCATGGATTATGGCTGCGTTATTTGTCACTGGGCTGCGCAATTTGAATGACATAGAAAGATCGCTAAAGTTATATTGTGACAATAAGTCAACAGTTATATATGCCAACAACAACAGGAGCTCGTCTAGGTCAAATCATATTGACATAAAGTTTCTGGTTGTGAAAGAAAGAATAGAGAATAAATAGATTTTCATAGAGCATATTGAGACAAACTCCATGATTGCGGATCCGCTTACAAAGGGATTACCAACCAAGGTCTTTTCATGAGCACACCGCTCATATGAGTGTTGTATCACATGAGGATATCATGGTTTAGTAGGAGTTTTTTGTTGTTCTATGATGAATTTTTGGACACATTGGTGTAATTTAGTATTTTCTGCAGAAATAAAGTCTTCAGTCAATTGT
>QNQO01004451.1:0-25507 GCA_003290165.1 Berberis thunbergii | reverse complement strand
TATATTACTATCATATTATAAATATATTAGATTAATGTTTCACCATAGCTTACGATAGACGATATGTTACGATATGCATATCTTAAATTTAGGTTTCTGATGCATAATACAATATATTTTGATAATGATGATTTTGCATTTAAGAATACAGTGGAAATAACAATAATGCCAGACCACAAACTGTAGACAACAGAAACTTAAAAAATAAACCCTAATAATCACCTTCCATAAAATGGGATCTTGGCTTTGGTTGCATTCTGCTTCAACTGGTCAAAAGCACCAGCTCTGAATGTACTGCACAGACTAGTGCTGGTTTCCAGCCCTTCTTTGATGATAATATGCATATTTTGTGCATGTTGTGGTTTTACCCGAACCTGGATATTTGAAAAAGGGAATCATAAAGGAAATGGTAATTCATGCAAAAAAAGAAATTCATTAGTAGAGCTGATGTGATTCATCTTTCACTAATACCTTACCTTGTACCAACAAACATGATAATGCTTGTTTTGCCCTTTTTAGGAGTGAAAGATGGTTTTCCAGGGTCCAACATTTTGCAAGCTCATTGAATATGGCCTGGCAACAGAGAAAAAAGTTTTGTTACAAAAATATTTATGATTACAATGGACTAATGGAGCTAAAAGATAAGAACTCACTCTTAAAGGGACCAAAAAATGAAGATTTCAGAAAAGCAAAAAGTTACATTGAGGTGCCAAATTTATGAAAATCCTGCATAGAAAGAAGGAAAAGAATGAGCAATGGAAATGACTCAAAACACAACCCAACCATCATGATAAATTGCCAATAAGTCATCAGTCCATCATACAACAGTCAAATGACTGTTTCTAATCCCCTTTCCCATACACCTAGCTTAATATCAGTGTCCCTAGATTATATCTGCATCTTCGCCCATACTCCATGAACTTATTTTCCTCCTCGATCTCATCAAGCTCATCAGTGCCAAATGCAAAAAGCTCAAACTCATCCTCCTCCGAGAAGCTATACCTTTCCAAGTGCTACAAGAACTCAAATTTCTCCTCTTCCAACTCCTATGAGACGATTGAAACATAAGTCACATAAGCCACCAATATTATTTGCCGCCGTAAGGCCCCTCATAATATCACTCCAATCAATGTTGCCGACTCTAGCAATAGTCTGCACATCAGAAGAGAGGAAAGTAAGTCATACAACTAGTCCTCTCAGTAGAAGATTGACCTGTCCCCCACCCACAAGTAATCATCACCTGCAGTGATCATCTTCCACAGCCTGCATATGTTTCTCACATCTTTACCCTGTATCTTTAACTCCACTTTTTCCCTTTCTCATTGAAGTTTCTAATACAAAATAGTTGTGCTGCCTTACGGTCCCTGGTCTTGTACACCTTCAAGCAGAAATTCCTATGGTCACGACTTGCATCAGTCTTGTGCTGTATGAACCATTACCCTTTGGCATTCAGTTGGGACTTTGGCATTGTATATCTATGCCTCTGCTCTGCAGCCTTCTCTTCGTATCCAAACACCTCATCCAGCTTGGAATCCTCATCTCTGAAGCCCACAAACCAATCATATCCACACTAGTGTTATGAGCACCAAAGAGATTTGCGCCCACAATCTCAGCTATTTCTAATGGACTTGGTCCAGCCTTTTTCTTTGCACCTAAGACCCTGCCGCATACTCAGACAAGATCCCTTATTAACACATTCTCACATTAACTTCCTGATTGGGCTTAACACACCTTACCAAATGTCAACCCCCCCCCCACACACCCACACACACAAACAAAAAAAAAAATTCCATGCCCTAGACACTTATCTGAAAGCCAATTAATTTCCTCAAGCCCAGGTTTTAAGTCCCCAAAATATCCTCTTGTAACCTCAAGATACCCAAATTCTGAATCTTGAAGTTCATTCCTTCTGCACCTCCAGACGTAAGTATGTTACACAACACTATTAGCTGTCACACCCCAATACACCAGGACATAGCTTCAATAGCCTACACTTTTCCCTTAGGGGATCCAACAAATATTAAGTTACCATTGTCTCTACTCCACCAGTATGCAAATCCAAAAATGACATGTATAATGGTTTGAAACCCTGTGACATTTTAATTGGTTCTGAGACTTCCGCCCACAATCTCGGCTATTTCTAATGGACTTGGTTCAGCCTTTTCTTGGCACCTAAGACCCTGCCGCATACTCAGACAAGATCCCCTATTAGCGCATTCTCACATTAACTTCCTGATTTGATTAACATGCCTTACCAAATGTCAACCCCCCACCCATACACAACACTATTAGCTGTCACACCCCACTACACCAGGACAGAGCTTCAATAGCCTACATTTTTTCCTTAGGGAATCCAGCAAAAATTAAGTTGCATATTTTGGTCGTCCCGACTCCACCAGTATGCAAATCCAAAAATGACATGTATAATGGTTTGAACCATGTAGCATTTTAATTGGTCATGAGATCCATTAAAAACTCTTATTTGCCCTTCAAGGAAAAAAAAGGGAAGAGAGAGAGAAAATGTCAGCCTTGAGAAACCCCTTGCCAACTTGACCAATTGAACTAGGTCTGTCAACAGATATCCATTAGTTATCCGACATTTTACCTTTTACCCGATTGGATTTTAATCTCATTTGGATTTAGCATATGTATTTTTAACAAAATCAAAATCCATCGGACATCCATTGGTATTGACAGACCTAAATAGAATACGGAAACATGGAACAGAATGGAATAATTTAGAATGTCGTAAGCCCCTAACTAGTACCCATAGCCCAAAAATCAAATTTCAGTAGCACCTATGATCTTGTCTGCTCCTCTTTTTCCAATTCTCAACGCCCTTGAATGTCTCTCCTTCCGTAAAACCCAAAAAATAACCAATAAGTGCATTGATCAAATGATTTAAATATCAAAACTTCCTTTGATCATTACTACTATAATGAGATCCAAAACAATAATTCCAGGTCAATAAGGATACAATTGAAAGTGAAGGGGTTAAAATTGTACAAATCTCGGCATGCATATAGTCTGAACCCTATACTATATTGAAATTAATGAAGTTCCCTTAACAGAACTGCCTTGATGAAGTTCTGTGGCTTCAGAAGGCGTGTGAAAAAGTTCAATGCTTGAAATGATTAGGGCTACATAGCCTCCACATCAAGAAGTCTTGTAGAGTAACTTCAAATTTATTTGAGTTGAGAAAGGAATTTGAGGATGTTATCGGTTTCCATCACATTAACCTTTCTTGATTATGATTTTAAGATTCTTGTTTCATAACTCATCTACCCTGATAACAATTAGACAATATGAACTAAACCCGTCAAACCCCAAATGATGCAATAAAAGAACTAGTGAGTTTCTTAATATTTATAGGGTTTACGGGTGGCGGTCTAAAACTAAAACTAAAGGTCTTAATCTTTGGAGGACTGTAGCAGATACCTGATTAGTTTTTGCTAGTAAAAAATTCAATATTTCTTTGTTCCTTTTTTGTCATTCATCTCAAACCTACAGTATATCTATCTTTTTGTTATTTTGAATCATCTATATCTGATGAAGAAACAAGCAGGTGAGTACTAAAACGAATAAATGTATGAATTTCAATATAGTTATCGAGCTTATTACCTGTTGGATGATTTTACGCTTGTTGTGGCCAGCTGCGAGATCGTCAAGATTTACGATCTTTTTTATATTCTTTTGCATGCCGGCAACAAGGTTGAACTGGACATCAGATTGTAAGAGAGCACGAGTGATCTCATTCAGGCAATCATTGAGAACCTTCTCATCGATAATTGTTGCATTGCTCATCTGCTGGAGAGCACGGGAAATGCTCCCTCCTAACTGAGCTAACACCATTTTATGTAATCAAGGAAAACAAATCACCTCTGCAAAACACCCAAAAACGGTGAATTAAAACCAAGGATTGTGATTTTGGTTTTGGAAATAATTTCGGTCATTTGATTTTAAGAAATATTTCGTGAAATATATTGGTGTGTAGAAAAAACGAAAAGAAATTCAACGATACATGAGTCATATATATATATATATATATTAAAGATATGTAAAACTGGTGAATGACATGTTTCACTATTTGTAAGAGTTCCAATTTCTAGGGATCTTTGTAACTCCATAATTGCGATCTAGGGAATAAAAGATGTAGTTTTTATGCATCACATGATAAGATTTCTTCATTATTTCTATAAAAAAATGAGTAACAGAGCTTCCAAAGTGAACAAACTCAAAAGCCAAGTATTATTCAACCACAAACAGTTAAGAAATTAAACACAATGCTATAGTAAAACAAAGAAAGAAAGAAAAAAAATAACCATCAATGTAACCTCAAAATTCAAAGCCTCCCCCAACAACCCCAATTGAAAGAAAAACCCATAAGCATTGTTGACGTGATTGAATTCAACTGATTCTGAAAATCAATTAAGAGATCAAAGCAGAACAGAGGAAGACGAAGACCACATTGCTCAATGTCGATTACACCTTTGGGGTTTAGAGAGGAATGGAAGAAGACGAGAAGAGAGGAAGATGGTACCAAGAAGAAGAGCAAGACGAATGGAGGTTGAAGACAAGTTTGCAGAGTGGATTTTGCTTAACGAACAAGGCTGAAGTCGACTTCCTAGTTTCTCCACCAAGTAAGACCAACGCAAGGCGACATCTGAGCTTTTATGCAGAGAGGGTTTTGGTCCAAATATTTTTGATCAAAATAAGGTGATTTTCTTCACTGTGCTTTGGGTTTTTAACAAAAAATTGCGAAAAAAAAAAAACCGAAATAAATTCATTCCTTGAGATTATTAATTTAAAACCAAAATAATTGAAGGAAAATCACTCATGAAGGAAAGGAAGAGATCCAGCATGGTCATCCAAAGAGAGGATTGTTTAATGGGAACCTAACCCACCAAACCCTAGAGGAGATAATCAAGCATCAAATTACACCCTTCTAAAACAACATAATAATATTAATAAAGCTCGAATTTCCTCAATGAAATCCAAAAACAGTCAAGTTGGGTTGCATCTACATACCTGCTAGGCTAAGTTTTGTGAAGAAGAAATCGATCGATCGTTACTAAACAGCAGAGCAGGAGATCGACCGTTGCCTTCTCCTTCCTCTATCCTTCTTTCCAAAGGAGTTGAGTTCTAAAGGAATAGAGATTGGGCTAAAACAACAGCACCATTTTCATAAATCTTTTAGATAAATCTAGGCCCAATTAATTTTTTCAATTTAGGATTTTTTTTTTTTTTTTTTTTTTTTTTACTTATAAAGCCTATTTTTTATAACCGTAAATCAAAAGACCTATATATTTTTATTTTTTTTTGTAACTAAAGCCTTTAGAAAAGTGCAAACCCAATCCATGTTTAAAAATAATAAAAAAAATGTGTTCTCATCCTTTAACTTAAGTGATCAATTTTTAAAATAAAATCACGTGATCATTTCTGTAGCCTTGACTCAATTCAGTACGACTCTTTTTTTTATCCATCTCTAACTTCAACCTCTCTTTGGATTAAGAAACTTCATTCAACCTTGAGCACTTTCAATCTCTTAGATATCACTACCACTGTGTACTCATTTGATTTCTTCTCAACCACAAGTAATATAATTTATAAATATAGCTTTAACTCCCAACATTGAAATGCATTAGAATTTGATTTGAATCACATAAAAC
This sequence comes from Berberis thunbergii, assembly GCA_003290165.1. Taxonomy (NCBI): domain Eukaryota; kingdom Viridiplantae; phylum Streptophyta; class Magnoliopsida; order Ranunculales; family Berberidaceae; genus Berberis; species Berberis thunbergii. The sequence goes on along the minus strand of QNQO01004451.1, from coordinate 19,838 downwards.
ATTATTCAATAGAACATACATTTTCATATTGACTTCTTCTATTTGAATCAAACTATTATTAATTGAAATCCATTCACCTTCTTAAAACCAATCATAAGTTTACTTTCATCAATAGAACATACATTTTCATATTGACTTATTCTATTTGAATCAAGCTATTATTAATTGAAATCCATTCACCTTCTTAAAACCAATCATAAGTTTACTTTCATTTATTTATTTATTTATTCATATTACCCAGCAAGAATCGACCAGTTATGTTTCAAGGACATTAAACAAATTTGAAAAGTATCAAATTTTGATAAAAAATTACATATTTCGTTTGTTTCAATGTAACTGAAATTTGAATACATAAAATTACAACACATCAATATGTTTAGGAATATGGGTATATTTGTCTTGTTACATATTTTTAGTCATGGTTTGGGTTTGTGGATTTTAATAGTCTTGAATTATAAAAGTATGTATTTTAGACATTTTCAATTGTTAGGGTCTTTATGTGGTCTGCAATTAAGGTAGGTCTTATAAGTCATTTTTTTTTGCTATGCTTCCTATAATATTAGTATACCACATGAGGAGAAACATAAAGTGCCAACTGCTTTTGTGATTTGTTGAGAACCTTTTTATTGTGTTTAAAAAAATTTAGTGAGCTTGGGGTAAACTATGATGTTGAGCAGATTAAAAATGAAACAAAAAAAGAAACTAATGGGGTCTTTAAATTAGTAAGAAACATTTACTAATTGAGAAGGTCAATTGTTTATCTTCTCAATTGCTTTTACTGAAGCTTGGAGATGACTGATTTGAGTGGTTGAATCTATTGAATCAATCAAATTTATTCAATTGAACCTAGAATAGCAATCAATTGGGTATGTTACCTTATCGATTGCAATAGAGAGGAGGAACAAAGTGTCGGATGAGTATGACATTGGAGAAAGGGCGTTGGAGTTGCTCAATTGAAATTTGGAGATTTGGGACGAACGGACAAATCAAGTTGAGGTCACATAGGAACGACTCAACTCCCTTTGGGTCGCTCGGTCTTGATTATTTATAGATTTGAAATTTGCAATTACCCCTATGTCATTCTCCAAGAGTCTGAGTAAACATGGATTGACTATGAGTGATTGACTTTAGGGTAAAGATGCCCTTCCAGGTCTAAACAACCTAGTTAGACAAAAAAACATGTAACCCGAGATCAAGGATTGTGATTCCTTTTTTAAAGTGATTTCGGTCATTTGATTTTAAGAAACTTTTCTAGAAATATTTCGATATGTAAAGAAAAATATAAAAATTTTGAAGATACGTGAAACATATATAACAAATTTTGCGAGTATATGAAATATGTGAAAGAAAAAAAAAATCAATCAAGCCATAAGTATAAGATCATGAAAAATAATAACTAATAATTTATTATCATTATTATTTTCAAAAATGCTTTTAACTATTTTAAGGGGTAACTCATGATTTGGCCCACATACAATTTGTTTATTTGCCTTCATTAGTACATACTCCCTTCTAACCTTCCCTTTAAAGAAAACAATGAAAACAAATGTATCCAAGGGAGTTTGTAGTCACATTTGACTTTTCCTTTATTTGTATATAGTGGACATATTTCTATATCATGCTTAGAACCAAAAATATCTCAAATGGAGTCTACATCACCAAATCTCGATCAATCATGATGAATCTCGAATTACAAATCAGAGCATAGTAGAGATCATTGAGGGAAAGATCCAAATCCAAATCTTTTGAGGGAGACAAAGATTTCAAATCAATGGATCGATGCGTCAAAACTCAAAAGGATGATGGATCGCAAGATTCTAGATCTTGTGATGTTTCGAAACTCGGAAGGAAGATGAGGAATAAGATTGTGATGCATCAAAACTCAAAAGGAAAAGGAGGAATAGAGTGATGCGTCAAAAAATTTTGTCCAAAAAAGTTGGAGACTTAGTTTCTATGTTGTTGATTCTGGACGAAATTTACCATTGAAATAATGAGATTTTAATTTTGCATCATTTCTTTTTGTAAAGTAAATTCGTAGTTTCTCCACGAAGATAGGATGAAGATAAACACAAGGCCAGATATGAGCGTCTACGCATATTGGTTTTTTGTTGAAATAATTCGATTGGAATGATGTGATTTTCTTTACTATGATTGGTTCACTCTATATATATACAGGAGGTTGCCTACAGCTACAGGCAGAAAAATCGAACCCTAGCATCTGCAATCTCTTTGAGCTCCTAAATTGAGCGTCAGAGTGTTTTTGTAGATACACCGATCTGGTTCATACAAGAGCAACGTAGTCGTTCTAGGCAGCAAGAAGCATCTAGCCCATGGATCTTCATTGAACCATCTCAAAGAAGGTCAAATAGTAGATTTGCCCTGACGACAGCTAAAAAACATATTTACTATTTAATATTAATTTTCAAAACGTTAGCACATAACTTATTTTTCTTCCATTTTCTCATCACATCTTCAACAACCTTTTTTTTTCTTAATTCAACCACCAATTCGGTCCTTTATAAAGTTAGGTACGCGCCAACGAGCTACCTCTGACCACGACCACTTCCATCTTTTGTTGCCACCACAACCCAAACCCTAGATTTGACATTTCTTCTTCATGATTCAACCAACCACCTCCAGCTACCACCACCCAAACCTTAGATTTTTAGACAAATACCATATGATGTTTGTTTGGACAAGAAAAATGTGCTCAACTTTGGTAATGGGGAAGCAAATCTACACAACCCATCTTTTTGTGATGTTTTGGCTTCATGCCAATCTAAATTCAATCTAAAAGCTTTAGCCCGTGACCTCATAGTGAACAGACCATGAGTTACCTTGATGGGCGTCAACTTTTAGGTTGCTTAGGCCTAGTTAATGAAACCTCTAACCGCCCCAAGTCGCTCACTTTTAATACTCAACTGAACAAATGTCCTCGATACATTTTTGAGCTTTGCTTGGTTTGGTTCCTTCCACCTCAAGCCCAAACTTCAACTGTGTTAGCCTTTATCAAGTTGGAAACTTTCTCCTTCACCTCATTTTTACCATCAATCTTGATCACGTCGAGCTATTATACCCCTAACTCTGAATATATATCTACAAAAATTGATATATCCAAACCTTATTGCATTTTTAATAAAAGAATTTCCTCTATCTCCCTTACTGTGTTTTTAAACCAAAGAACGACTAACTGTGGTGATTCTTTCTGGCGGCATAGCACCAGAGCACCTGAAATGCAGGACGTAGCCTTACGAATACATCCCTCTTTCCCTGCGATCTTCTAGCAATGGACATCGTGCAATCTCTTGCGGTGGTGCACCATAGCTCCTGAAATGGGTCATGAAGTTTTGCGATTTTCTCCTCTCCATGCGATTCTTGCTGGAGATGCATCACTAAAACACCCTAGTTGGTCTCTGTCATCTGTTGATATGAGCAAATCAAGCTTGCAACAGATACAATCAAGGTAACACATCGTTAGGTTTGGTTTCAATTGCATAAAATCATGTATCTTTTGGAATGGTTTCAATCACACAAAATGCATCTTTTGGATTGATTTCAATAGCACAAAATCAACCCTTTTTTCATTGCAATCCTTTTTATTTCATTCAAATTTTCTCATTTATCTGTATCATCTCTTATCGTCGAACCTACGCTCCATTTGTTTATCTTTCTACTATATTCATCATATCAATCTGATTTGTAACTTTTTGTCTATTCATGGAACCAGGCACGCATGGATTCACGTGGGGGCACTTGCCCCACTGACTTTTGATATATATATATATATATATATATATATATATATATATATATATATATATATATATATATATATATATATATTTATAATTTATTTGTCCCCCAATTAGTTTTTTTATTTGCCCCTCTATTCTCACTTTTCACTTCAATTAAGACTTCATCCTTCAAATCATGTACATATCAAATTCAAACTCTACTTTTAGAGTTATAGGTTAAATCCCTCAAATCTCTCAAAGAAACTAAAATCCAAAGTTTCTTCTTCACACTCCATCGATTGGATAAGATGAGGGAAACCCCCATATTTCATCATTTTCAAAGATCTATAACTATTGAATTATTTGAGCTCATCTTCACAAAATCCAGTAGGATCCAAACCACCTTATTCTTCTTCTTCTAGGTATCAGGTGCCTTCATTAATCATTGTGTTTGTCATCTCCACAAAAAAATCGTAAGCAAGCCAATCTCTTCCTCATTTTCTTCATGTAGTAGTAATCAACGATTTAAACCCTTATCTCGTGTTGTGTTTCTAGAAGTAGTAATAATTTTCAATGAATATAGTAGTAATCATCTTCAATGACTGTCTTTGTTGTACTCCCCTTTTTGCTGTATTTAAAAAAAAATCATGTTAAAGTAACTAATTTTATATTATATTTAATTAATTATGACATCACTTCGCCCCCTCAACAAAAATCCTGACTCCGTCATGGAACCTAACAAGATATTTGTCTCATCTTCTTTTGAGATGGACTCTCCTCAAACAATTCATATCAATTAATGTTCTCGCACCCGATAATCTAAAGTGCTCTTTGCAGAGGAGGAGGAAGGGGTCTCCAAGAATGGCAACTTACTGTTCTAGGGAAACTCTTGTTACCCACAAGGATGGAAAATGAGGATATGCATGAGGCTTTTTAAACAATGGGTCCCCTGTGAAGAAGTAAGTACAACATGGTTTAATTCAAGTGTATTCCTCTTTAAATTTAATAGCAAGAAGGACATGGATATAGTCCTTAAGAATGGTCCATGGGAAGTCAACAATTGCATCATGTCAACATATATTTAGAAATCGAAGACGCCATTGTCAGTGTACAAATTTATGTGGGTCCAGTGTGGATTCAGTTGCTAGGAGTCATTTTTAAAAGATTTACTAATAAGGACATCAAGGGCCTAGCTAGTACTATTGGGGAAATCTTGATATGGATCTTGTAAAAAGATTTGATAATAAGGATGACTTTTGCATAACAAAAATTTTGTTTGATAGCAGAAAGAAGGTCACATTAGTTAACAAGAGTTTTTTTTTTTAGAAAGGTAAACATACTGAAATCAGTGTTCTAAAAATTGGCCTAGACGGCCGCCGCCTCCTAGGCGTTATAGAAACGCTCAGATTAATGGTTGGGCGGGTTCTGGGTGGGTATGGGCGGATCTAGGCGGGTTCTGAGTGGGTCTGGTGGTCTAGACGGATTTAGGCGGGTTCTGGGCGATCTAGGCAGGTCTGGGCAGTCTAGGCGGGGTTTAGGCGGTCTAGGTGAGTTTTTTTTTAATAAGGCTGATTGTGTTCTTATTTGATTTTTCTTTCATTTTTTATGGAAATAAACAATTTAATTTTTTGCATTCAGTATATGTCTGAATGTAGCAAATGATGATTAACTTTGTATAAAGTACCCATCATGACCAACTTCAATCATTTGAGTTTTAATAAATTTTATTCATGATTGTTAATTTTTCATGTTTTTTAAATTTTGCATATGTATCTTGGCATTAAATTGGATGTAATTGATAAGGTATTATGCTTAACTTTTGTAAATTATTAAAGTTATAATACAAACCTAAGCCCGCGTAGGTGTCGTCTAGGCGCCCGCTTAGGCCCCTGGGCGCTAGGCACCTTCTTGTCGCCCATCCATCGCCTAGCGCTTTTTAGAACACTGATTGAAATGAATGTTCGTTACGAAGGCTTCTCAATAATTTGTTTCTATTGGGAAGTTTGACATGGAATTAATCATTGTGGAAAATGGCGAAGAAAAATTTAGCAGCACAACGAGAGCTATCCACATGAGCGACTACCTTTTAGGTCACCATGCACCCAAAAACACGTGCACACAAATTGTCGAGGAATGCGGATCTTGAGGTCCAAATTCCTCGTCCCACTTTACGTTATACTCCTTTTAGCAGTTCTCAAGTGAAAGCTATGGAGCAGTTACCAACCCACCATAGAACCCAGGGTGTTGTCAACCTTAACACCAACCATAATCAACATTAGGCACCCACACCGATGCCTACGTCAGACCATTGCCAGTCAAATTCCCTATACTCAAAATCAGACAAAAAATATCAAACCTTTGGATCCAATATCTATTGAAATAGATCAAGACCATATGATAACATGCTCACCTCCTAAGTCCATAAACCCAATTCTTAACATGGAATCATGTATAGCCCAATGAATATTACCCCACCTAAGAAGATGGTGCTACAAGATCAGAATACTAAGAATATTTCCTCAGGATGCGATATTACTCCTGCGATCGCATTGGACAACTCAAGTAGAGAGGAGTAAGGGCATGATACTCTCTAGAAGAGAAATTTGGAAATAACTTTTGGGTCTTTTCGTTTCCTACTTAAAAACCAAAAGTTGAATATCAAACATATTTTGTTACCTTTCCAAATGAGGAAGAAGTAGACCACAATAGAAATTTCAGTTTATGGCAATGAGGAAAAATTGTAATGAAGAGATGCAAATTGGAAAGGGAAACTTATGAAATTAGAAAGGAGCAAAATATGAAGTTTTCAAGACACACTATAAACTTGGCCTTCCAGCTGAACACAAAGCAAGGGAACAAAATAAGGGGATCATTGATGTATTTAGAAGATGAACGATTGCGGGTGCACTCCTGTTGCACCTGAAAACAAACACGTTGTTGTAAGAGTGAATGATTTCAGGGAATATTTTGGAATATCAGTTGAGATGGAAGGGTATGCATGAGAACAAAACATGGAGAATTGTCACACTCAAAATTTGAATCTGTGGTAGATGCAATCCTTGATGAGCAAGCTGCAAATCAAGATATAGAAGACAGGTTATGGGGATAATGCCAAACCAACACATTCAACTCTGAGGAGTTGTATCCAGGGAATGTGAGCGCCAATGATTCATCATTTCTTTCCACTACATCTGCCGAGGTACTTGTCGGCCCTGTCGAATTTGTTCCTTTAGGTGTGTGCAACTTTCATCATGATTTTATCACTCAATTGATATTGATCTTTCATATATACCTTACACAATATATGTTCCATCTCATTCTTTTTTCTTTCTCTTTATACTATTTTGTCAAGATTTCTGTGGTGGCTTCAAAGCCACCACAGTGGATATGATTTGCTCCTGGAATTATAGGAGACCAGTGAAAGAAGCATATTTATGCAAACTTTATTGAATTGTTTATATATATATATTGGCTATTTCTTGTTAATTATGGTAGTAATTACTATTGTCGTGTTTGTGTAAGTTGCAATAGCAGAATTCCAAAATAGAAGCTAAGAAGGTGCAAATTGGTTTGAATTAAGGAGACTTATTGGAAAAGGAAACTACGCAAAGAAGGAAGCCTAGAGAAAACGGTTATAAAGGGAACAATACATGCTTTCGAGAGACCGTTGCTTGCAACCACAGCAAGCTGTCACCCATCCTCCAAATCACAGCCTTCAATGTAATACATACCTTTCATCGAAACCACATTTCCATTCTCTCACGCAACCATCGGCCGCCCTTCACAACATAAACAGTTCGCCTCACACTTGTTCTATCTCCATCAACCCATTGCCATCACTTTCCTCCCTTCATCTATCGCACAAAAACATCAACCTTGCCAAACCCTTCCACGACCCAATTTGCAATCCCTTCTTTACTGCCATCATCACCAATCTAACCACCATCTTCATCACCCTCCTCATACACGCAACTCCTTTAACCCACGTAGCCCAACATCACGCATAAACCATCATCGCCTCCTCAGCTCACTTATTGTTTACTCATCTATGTCTCTTTTTCTCACGCCTGTATCATCTCTCTCGCTCACCCTTCTCAAAGCACCACACAAACAGGACCAGATCGTGAAGAAGAGGAATGAAGGAGAAAGATTTGTATCTCTTTTCTTTACACTATGCACGCCCCATATTTCCACTTAACACCACCACGCATGCGACATAGTTTCTTCTTGCATTTTTCTTATTTATAGTCGGATATTTAGTTATGGAATATTGTTTGAACATGGTTAATATATCTAGCCAAACTCCCTTTTAGCTAACAGTGGATTCGTAACCCCGAACATATGTTTTGTGAATTAATTGAATTCAATATTTCATTGCTGATTAGTGATTGTGTTTTGCTTAACTGTTTTATAGATAACTTATCTGTGTATGTTTGTTAAGGTGGCCAACTTAGTAAACATGTTTGGATTTGATGCTAGAGTATATGAGAGTTTCACCTAATCGTTATAATCTTGTACTCACAAGTAATAAATACCAAGGAACGTTGGTAAGGTTAAGTAAAAACCTAGGTTAAGAACAAGATGTTGATCATACTTGTAATTGCTTAGGATACTTTCCAACACAATGATGAGATTTGGTTTTTAATTGCATGATTTTAAGATGATTTATAAGTATGATTTAAGGTCTAACATTATTGTTTGGTTAATGCTTATTCATGGTTATCATATACGAATTCACTTGTAATCTATTGAGTAATTGGTACTCATAGCATGCTTAATTGAATTTAACTCAATATAACCCATATGTGAGTTTTGAGCCTATTGTTCCTTTCATTTTGAAGGTTTTTAGTTAGGTCATCTTTAATTTCTTTTGTCAATAATAATTCGCTGCATAATCTCAATTTTGTTTGTTTTGGTTGCTACTTGGATTGCATTCATAATTTAGAACTAAACACTAGAACTTGTATTAATTTCATTCAAAGCATTATATTGAATTGCATAACATGCTTGACATGATAAAGGCACTTAGTTTCCACCATTGCCAACTAAGCCTGATCCATGATATATTTCCTTTAGGTTAACCCCACTAAGCCTGTTATTGAACATTTTTGTTTCATTACCCTCATTTTTATTCCTAACCTAATCAGAATAGTGAAACATAATTTGATTTGTAGAGACTTTATTGTGGTTCAAGGTATGTGGAGAAGCAAGTGTAGGAAAAAGCCTTATGGTAGATAACTCAAGAAGAAAATGTTGCAAAAAAAAAAAAAAAAAAAAAAAAAAGATATGTACAAAGTTACAGAGGTGATGCAAGCCCTTGTCTATACTTATTCAATATTTCAGTACTATACAGATAGTCTAGTTCTTTTCATTTTCAGTAGATACAAAATAATGGTTGAAACTCTTCATTATCAATAGGCCACCTCTTCATTTTCCTACATGAGTTGATGTATCAGTGTTGCATTTATGTTGTATGTCTTAACCCATTGATTCCTTGCCAAGTCTCTAATCTAATTGCATGCTTTCACCATTTCTTTAAGCCTTTTGTAATTTTCTTATCCATTTTTTCTCTTCCCTTGGCACCATTACAACCTGAATTAAGACCTTTTGATTGGGTGTATTGTGCTATGTCACGATGTAAAGATTCGAATGAGGTATGAGCATATGCTGTCACTAGTTCTTGCATTCTTTCCATGAGATCCTATATCTGAAAAAATATAAATAAAATAAAATAAACATGTCAGACAATGTCTTTCTTTCCTATTATATCATATGTGAGCTATTTGTTTCCCTTATACATCAATCCTCTCACATATAACTAGAATAGGAAGAGTGATTTTAACCAAACAATCTGTGAAAAAAAAGTGCATCCAGTGAGATTTTTGGGTTAATTCTTTTTGGCATATGTCTGAGTTTCACCCGTTGCATGGATTGATTTAATTATGAATTTTTATATCATTTCTATGAACGTGTATTAGTTTTTTAATGATGTGGATATAATATTGTGTTTGTAAAGAATCTTATCACGTTATGGTTCGTTGAAAATCTCTAAGACAAATATTGGAAAGTTTAGGATGAGTCATTGAGTCTTTTATTTTTACTTTTTTGATTTGATCGAGGACTAGCAAAATGTAAGTGTGGGGGAACTTGATAGGAGCATATTTATGCAACTTTATGGAATTATTTCTGATGCGTCCAAAAATCGTTTTCCTGTGAGTTTAACCTGCAAAATAGATCTTAGAATACCAAGGACCACCTTTTTGGTGGCCGAAGGCACTCCGATGCTTAAGTCAACAACTCTGTTTGAAGAAGAAAGTAAATCTAGACAAAATTCAGTTAAAGTTGCATACCTGTGTCGAATGTTCCCTTTACCTTTTATAATGGTTGCGGTTAATTCTCTGTGTGACTTAAACATGTGAGGTGCAACGAAAGGAGATGTTACTCGTAACAGTCTTCTCCTTGATGGAGATGTGTCCGTGGAGGCGTAATTCCCTCCACGACTCTTTTTGGTGCAACGTTCAAGAGAGAACTCGTGTCGAGCCTAGATTTGGGGTTTGATTCGTTCGGGCCTGAATTCGGGCTTTGATTATATCTTCTTATAGTGGGTCTTATCTGGGCCTCTATGGTTGGCTTTATTTTTCTAGGGTTTTATGAGCTGCCTAGTAGATGAGACACCATATCCTCATGGTGGATGTTCTTTGCCATGTGTATGGTCGTGATGATTGATCTGTTTTGATGTATCATCAGCTACTCTCCCTCTTAGTTAGTGGGTATGTTCATGTATCCACTAACTGTGTGGTGGTTTTATTTTTGATTCGACATTACGACACATATAGTGCTCTTACTATCTGTCTACATTGTTGTCTTTCCGATGTTTAGTCCGCCTACTCATTTTAAAGCGATTTCTGGGATTTCGTGCGACTGTCATATCTTGCACGTTCTTCCAAGAGTGGACATTTTGCTGCTGCTCGTCTTTATAAAAGGAGAAGTTTAGTGTGGTTTAGTTTCTTTTTCACTTCTTCATTTTCTTATTTTTGATTCCTTGATTTCTCGCATTTGCCCTGCAGTCATGTCTAGCTTCAGGGATTTGGGTGGCGATGTTCATGATGCTTGTGAAGCTTTCTTTTTGCCTAAGTGGGCAACACTTGCGACTTTGGATAGCATCCGTCATGATTACTTGTTGTCGGCTAATCTAAAAATCGTTTTCCCCGAAGAGGGCAATAGTCATTGTCGTCTAAAACATGGGTACATCATTTTGTATCCTGGTATGCTTTACTCTGGTTTTAGGCTTTCGGCTCCTGCAATCGTCTGGGAGTACTTAGATTTGGTTGGCATCACTCCGGCCCAACTGGTCCCTAACAGTTGGAAGGTGATGATTTCGATTTTAGAAAGGGTTGTCGCAGCTTGTATCCCTATGAATGCCAGGGTTTTGCATTCTTCGGTGAGGTTTAGTTTATACCTCAATCACACCTGTTTCCTTCTCTCCTTGTTTCAAGGACCAACAAGAATAGTATGGGGGCTGGTTAAGATTTTGGTTTTACGCGTCTTTTTCTTCCAATTACTTTAGGTTTCACGGAAATCAGATTTCGCGATCATTTCGAGAACCTAAAAGAGTCGAGTTGTCATTGTCCTTGGAAAAATAGGAGTTCTGTAGTCGATTTGGCGATCTTCCCCAAGTCTCAGTGGAAAATTTTCTTATTACGGATGTCAATATCCGTAGTGGCTTATATTCATCGGGTGAAATGGGTCGTGCAGAGTCTACTATCAGTCAAACTTTGGAAGTGACTGTTGCACGCGTTGGTGATGTGGACGGGCCGCCAAGAGGGTTTTGTTGATGAGCGTGTAGGTTGAGTTACTGCTATCACTGCCCCAGGTTTTGGGAGTACTAGCTCGATTGTCAGGAAAAGGAAAGTTTTTAGACCTCCTAACCCTTCCAAGATGTTGGTTGTCAATTTTGGCCATGTTTCGAAGAGGAAGTAGCTCGCCTTCTCAAATTTTGACGCTGCTAGGATTCCTTCTCATCTTGCCTTTTTCGGAAGGAGGTTGTGGTTCGGAGGATGATTCTTTGGCTCGATAGGACGCGGAAGTAAACCGGGTTCTCGAAAGGAGTAAGAAGGAAGTTCCCTATCCTCTAGATGACCACAAGAAAAACCTTGTTGCCTCTTATGGTTTGCCCGCTTCCGCCGACTTGGTCTTTGGCAGTAGATAATCCAAAGGGTAGTAAGACCTTGGATAACTTTGAGTACGATCCGACAATGGAGGATCGAGTTGCTACCCTAGCTCGAGACTTCAAGCTCATTGTTTCTTTTGTTATGGCTGGGACCTCGAGATCACCTACTAATCTCTTCGTGTCTTGTCCTACTTCGACTGTGCTCGGGGAGATTTTCTGGCCTTTTGAGGTTGATGTGCAGGACAACGCTTGCAACCTCATTGGCGGTTGTCATGGGCGGTTGGCTAATAAGGTTATTATGCTAGTACGCCCTCCACGTTGTCATATTGCAAGGGTCTCCAACACCTTATTGAGAGGATGACACACCTTACTTATGCGGCCATGATGGGGTTGGATTGTAAGGTTGCTCGTGACCAGGTGGCGCATATTGATTGGAAGCTAGCATGAAATATCCTGGTCCTTTCTCATGTTCTCCGCCAATTTGATTTGTTGAAGGCACAGTGCATAGAGTATGAAAGGGCTGCAAATTTTGCACAGACGTCATTGAGAGAACTCAATGCCATTCGTGATACGTTTGCTTCTAATCTAGAGATGTCTGAGGTCGAATTGGGTAAGCTGCGGTCCCGTCTGGATGCTACTGAGAAATAGTTGTCTGACTGAAAGGCTGAACATGATGAGGCCATTCGTTCTCCAAAGGACTGTTCTGCCAAACTTAAGGCTTCTTCTATTCGAATCACTCAGTTAAATTCTAAGTTTGTCTAGACCAAGTCTGCGGTCTCTGCTAGACTTGCGGTTGTTGACAAAGAATTAACATCAACTCGAGCTGAGCTATCATCTATTACTGAAAGGCTGAAAGCGACATAGGCCGCGAATCGGAAAAGAGTGGTCGATGATCACCACAATTTCTTGGATTTTCTAAAGACTCAAGGTTTAGACATGTCCGAATATCGTTGCTTTGTTGAGCAAGAATTCGATGATGTCGAAGAAGTCGATCCGGATTCACTGGGTGATCCGGTTGTCAGAGTGCCTTCTGAGCCCATACTGTCTAGAAATGCTGATGACTTTGGTGTTATTTCTTAATTGTTTTTTGTAATATCATTTGTTGAAGATCAATGGAAATTATATATTTTGTATTTGTTGTGTCCAGTATGTCTAGCTTATCAGCTTTTATACGACATTCCTGGCAGATTTCTAACTAGTTCGTCTAGATTTTCATGAATGGCTTCAATATTCGACATTCTAGTCGTGCAAAAGCTCTTTTTACGGAATCTGATTCTATATTCGGATTATGATGTCATACATTACAATCGATGAGAAAAAGTTCGGCTCTTACGTCCTGGTACTTTATTACTTCGTGGTTGACCAAGCCATAAGGTTTTATTTTTATGTCTGACTCATTCGTTCGGTACATATATTTGTTTTTGCTTGATACTCTAGCCATGCTGAGTATTATCACGACTTGGGTTTTTAATCCGACTTCCTTGTCCTGATTGGATTTTTGTCATTTTGAATTTGGGAGCGAAAGATTTCAATGATAGTATCTTTTCAAGTGCTTTACATTCCATGGCTGAGGTAGCATTTTGCCACATTTGTTCACCAACCAGTATGTTCCTGGTCTATTGATTTTTATTACTTGGTATGGTCCTTCTCAGTTTGGGTTTAGCTTGCCTGTGTCAGGTTCCTTTGTGTTGAGTTGGACTTTTCTTAGTACCCAATCTCCATTGTTAAAAGTGTGGATTTGCGCCTTCTTATTGTAGTATCCGGCCTTACTTTATTGGTAGCCTGTTATTTTGATGAGGTTGCTTCTCACTTCTCTTCGAGGAGGTCCAGTTTGACTCTCAGTGCTTCGATGTTGTCCTCAGAGTGGAACTCTTCGGTTCGAAATGTTGGCATTCTGATCTCCACGGGTATCATTGTTTTGGACCCGCACGCAAGGGCAAAAGGTGTTTTTCCTATCGAAGTTCATTTTGTTGTTCTATATGCCCAAAGGATGTCAGGGAACTCAAATGTTCACAATCCTTTTACTACCTCAAGCCTTCTTTTGATTGCTTCAAAGATTGTCCTATTGGTGAACTCGGCTTGTCTGTTTGCCTATGGATGAGCGGACATAGAGATGTGTTGCTGGATATTCAGGTTTTTGCATAGCTCCTTGACCTTCTTGCCTTTAAATTGCTTCCCATTGTCTGAGACAATTGCCCTTGGGATCCCGAATCTGCATATAATGTCTCTCCAAAGAAACTTCTTGACTTGGGCTTCTCCTATTTTTCTGAGGGGCTCTACTTCTACCCACTTGGTGAGTAGTCTATTTTTACAAGGATAAACTTCTTATTGGACGTTGGGAATGGTCCTAGGATGTCAATTCCCCATTGGGCGAATGGCTAAGGGCTACTTTTCGGGCTCAGGTTCCTGTCCCGACGTGTGAGCATACGGGGCAAATCTGTAACATTTGTCCCACTTGCGAATGAGATTTTTGAGCATCTGCTTGCATCGTTGGCCAGTAATAACCTAGTGTGAAAGCTTTATGGGCCAGCGTTACTTTCCCTAGATGATTTCCGCATGTGCCGTGGTGGATTTTTTTGTGAACTTATTCAACATCTTATGGTGAAAGGCACCTTAGCAACGGGCTCGTGGCAGACCTTTTGTAGAGTTTGTCATTGATCATTGTGTATCTTGCTGCCCGATTTCATAATTTTTTGGCTTCCATCTTATCTGCTGGGAGTTGTTTGATATCTACGCCAAGATTGGAATTGTCCAGTTGTTTTCTTTATTCGCAGCGCAAGCTTCTTCCACTTGGTTTTCAAGTGTGGAGCTTCCTTATGTCATGACGAGTGGGTTATCATTGTCCTTAGTTGTCGATGCCTGTTTTGCTAGTTCATAGGCTTTTTTGTTTTCTGCCCTTGCGCATCGCTGAATGGTAGCATTCCGGAAGCCTTCTACTAGCTCTGTGGTTTTCTGGTGGTAGGTTTTCATTCAGGTATCTTTGACTTGAAATTCACCATTTAGTTCCACCAGTTTGGAATCAGTAAAGACACTAATGTCTTTTATTCCCAGGTGTTTTACTAACTGTAGCCCTACTATCTGAGCAACGTACTCGACTTCGTTGTTGGAGGCTTTAAAGTTGAATTTTATCGTTTTCTCTAATGCAATGCCTTCCAAGTTGTACATGACAAGTCCAGCTCCACTTCCTACTTCGTTGGATGCTCTGTCACAATGGAGGATCCATCCGTCAGTGATTGATTTGGATTGTTCTCTTTCGCTCTTATTTTTTGTCTGTTGGTTGTTGCTTCCTGTGAACTTGGCAATGAAATATGCTAGTGCCTGAACTTTGATAGCGGTTCTGGGGGCATAGCTGATGTCGAATTGTCCGAGTTCTATCGCCACTTCACCATTATCCCTAATAGATTTGGTTTGTGCAATACCAACCGAAGCGGTTGTTTGGTCATAACCGTGATTGGATGTGCTTGGAGTATGGTCGCAATTTTTTTGATGACATGATCAGGGCGATCGCCAATTTCTCTAGGGCTAGATAATTGATTTTGGCATTCGCGAGTGTTTTTGTTGATGTAGTACACTGGTTTTTGCATGCATTTTTCTTCCCGTATCAACGCTGAACCTACTGTGTGATCAGACACAGATAGATATAGATACAGTGTTTCTCCCGTGTTCGACCTTGTTAGTAGCTTTGTGATTCCTATGTACGTCTTAAGGCTTTGAAAAACTTCCTCGCATTCAATATTCCACTCGAATGTCTTGTTCCCCTTCAAAATTTGAAGAAAGGCAGACATTTATCTGATGATCTGGAGATGAACCTGTTCAGAGTTGCTATTCTCCCATTAAGACTTTGGACACCTTTTATGTTTGTTGGTGACTGCATGTTG
The DNA here is from genome assembly GCA_003290165.1 of Berberis thunbergii. NCBI lineage: Eukaryota > Viridiplantae > Streptophyta > Magnoliopsida > Ranunculales > Berberidaceae > Berberis > Berberis thunbergii. The sequence continues at coordinate 4,056 of QNQO01004451.1, read as the reverse complement.
AGAAGCGTTTGTATCTACTTTGGATTGGCCTCAATTCCTCTTTGGTTGACCATGTACCCAGGAACTTCCCTAACATTACTCCAAATGTGCACTTCTCCGAGTTCAGTTTCATCATATACTTTCGAAGTTGGAAAAAGTTTGTTCAAGATCTGTGACGTGGTCTGCTCGGCATGGGCCTTTAGACAAGCATGTCGTCGATGTAAACTTCTATTGTTTTGCCGATTTGATTTTGAACATTCTGTTCACCAGCCGTTGGTACGTCGCACCCACATTCTTTAATCCGAAGGGCATTACCCCGATAACACTATGTACCCCTTTTGTTACGAAAATTGTTTTTTCTTGGTCGGGAGGGTACATATGTACCTAATTATTCTCGGACTTATGCATCCATGAAGCTCAACATTTTGTGCCCGACAGTTGCATCCACTATCTGATCTATTCGCGGAAGTGGGAAACTATCTTTAGGGAAGGCCTTATTTTAGATCAGTGTAGTCCATGCATACCCCTCCATTTGTCGTTCTTCTTTTTTATTAGCACTGTGTTTGCCAACCAGTCCAGGTAGTGAGCTCCCTTATCATACCCGCATTGAGTAAGTTGGTGGCACTTCCCCTCGTTTATTGCCTGATTACGTTCCGAGGGCTTTGGCCTTCTTTTTTGTCGAGCCGACTTCTTGTCTGGGTTCACTTGCAGTTTGTGAGAGATGATGGATGAGTCTATCCTTACCATGTCCTTCATTGTCCATGCAAAACATCTTGGTTATCTTTCAGCAGCTGGATTAGTTTATTGGCGAGTTCGGGGTGAATCTTGTGCCAATTCGGACTGCTTTCTCTGTTCATTGTCTATGTAGACTACGATCGTTTCTTCTTCCGGTTTGTTCGGTGTTAGGTCGATTTCATGGGCTAGTTGGAGTCGTATTATCATGTGGAAAGTCCGAACTCTTCTCACCAAGTTGTTGTGTAGGCGCTTCCAGTCATTGCAGTAATTGATATTTATGGGGAGTCTTTATCGTTGCGAAATGACACTCACGGCTGTTTGGTTGATCTTTGATTCTCCCGATACCGTTGTCGATATGGTACTTTAAGCATTGGTGCATAGTGGAGGAGGCTACACCCATTTTGTGTATCCAGGGGTCTCCAGAGTAGCATGTTGTACGCAGCATGAACTTCAATGACAAGGAAGTTTGTTAATAATACTCGTTGCTTTCCTGGTTCTCTTGCTTCGACTGGTAGTTGAATCATCCCCAGCGGATGACATTTTTCCCCGTTGAAACCCACCATAGATTGATTGCTATTGTGAAAGCATCTCATTGGTGAGCCGCATCCTTCGGAAAAGCTGTCAGGTACATGAGGTTGGCTGAGCTACCACTATTGACCAAAACCCTTTTGATTTCTCATTTAGCTATCAATGAGTAGATCCACTAAGCATGCATTGTGTGGGAATTAACGCCCATCTGCATCCTCCGTTTGAGAAAGTTCAGAATCCCTCTGCATCATTTTTGCGCGCTGTGCTGAAGGCTTCCTGGTATCTGATATTTGTTCGCATGTCTCTTGACTCGCTTTCGGGATCGATTGGATTGCTCCTTATTTCCAGCTACAACTTGCAGACATATATTGTCTCTTTTGGTCGCTCCCCTGAGATGATTGTTTTTGTCCTCGAGTTTGACGAATTCCTCCAAATCGTCCTTACTCTGATATGGCATTCAAATCTCATCTTCAGAATATGACAAATCTTGAATATTTGTGGTCGTAATCGTTGTGGAAGAGGCAGTGTTTGTTTTTCCTCCGTTTCTTCGGATCTCTTCTCATTTTTGGATTCCATTTTATCTTCCTTCCTGTTATAGATTTATGGATCTCACTTTTGACTCACTATCAAGGTCGCGAATGATTTCTCTGCTCGTTCGCATTTAGACGTCATTGGTTGTAGTTTTCCAAACTTTCCTTGATTGAATCTGGAAACTGTTATTGACCTGATGCCTCGTTAAGCTGGGCTATTTCTTCTCAAGGTTTGGTTTCTCTCTAGGTCTCGGATGAGTCTATCCACCCCATTACATGGTTCATCTGAGCCATAAACATCTCTACTCGGGGTCCGAGGGGGGGGGGGTTCCCCAAGATGTTCGAGATGTCTGAATTGTAACCCGTTGAAGCTCTTTTCTTTCTGGCGTGATTGATTCGATGTTATTGCTAGGTCGACGTTAGGCACATGTTGTTTTGTTCACCGCCAGATTGAGATTTTGTGGGGTGTTCCATTGATTTTGATAATTGTTTGATTTTTAATCTAATTTCAGTGAGTTTTGTTACTAAATTTCTTTTTGGAAAGGAAACTCATCGTTCCCCATGGACGACGCCAAACTGATGTATTCAAAAATTGTCCTCCTATGAGTTTGACTTGCAAAACAAATGTTAGACTGCTAGGGACCACCTTTTTGGTGGCCAAAGGCACTCCAATGCTTAATTCAACAACTCTGTTTGAAAAATGAAGTAAATCTGGACAAAACTCGGTTAAAATTGCATACATGTGTTGAATGTTCCCTTTACCTTTTATAATGGTCGTGGATAATTCTCTGCGTGACTTAAGCATGTGAGACGTAATGGAATGAGATGTTTCTCATAACAGTCTCTTCTTTGATGGAGATGCGTTCGTGGAGGTGTAACTCCCTCCATGAATCTTTTTGGTGCAACGTTCATCTTCTTTATGAGAAAACTCGTGTCGGGCCTGAATATGGACTTTGATTTGTTTGGGCCCGAATTTGGGCTTTGATTATATCTTCTTATAGTGGGCCTTGTTTGGGCCTTCGTGGTTGGCTTCATTCTTCTTGGGTTTCACGAGCTGGTCAGTATTGGCTATTTCTTGTTAAATATGGTAGTAATTACTGTTTTCGTGTTTGTATAGGTTGCAATAACAGGATTCCAAAATAGAAGCTAAGAAGTGCAAATTGGTTTGAATTAGGAAGACTGATTGCAAAAGGAAACCATGCAAAGAAGGAAACCTAGAGAAAACAGTTATAAAGGGAACAATACCTGTTCTCGAGAGATTGTTGCTTGCAACCACAACAAGTCTTCACCCTTTCTCCAAATCACAGCCGCCACAGCCAGGCATACCTTCCATCAAAACCACATCGCCACTCTCTCTCACAGTCGTCAACAACCTATTCTATCTCCATCGGCCCATCGCCGTCACTTCCCTCCCTTCATCCATTGCACACAAACATCAACATCGCAAACCCTTCCACGACCCAGCTCGCAATCCCCCTTCACTGCCGTCATCACCAACCTAGCCACCATCTTCATTGCTCTCCTTAGCCACGCAGCTCCTTCAACCCATGCAACCCAACATCACGCACAGACCATCATCATCACTCTATGTTTCCTCATCACAGTCTCTTTCCTCTCGCCCGCATCTCTCTCGCTCACCCTTCTCAAAGTACCACACAAATAGGACCATTTCGTGAAGAAGAGGAGTAAATGAGAAAGATTTTATTTCTTTTCTTCACACTATCCGCAACCTATATTTCCACTTAGCACCACCACGCAGGCAACATAGTTTTTTCTTAACTTTTCTTATTTAGAGTTGGATATTTAATTATGGAATATTGTTTGAACATGATTAATATGTCTAGCTAAACTCCCTTTTAGCTAGGGGTGGATTCGAAACCCCCAAACATGTGTTTTGTGACTTTATTGAATTCAATATTTCCTTGTTGATCAGTGATTGTGTTTTGCTTAACTGCTTTATAGAGAACTTATCTGTGTATGCTTGTTTAGGTGGTCAACTTAGTAAGCATGTTTGGATTTGACACTAGAGTATAGGAGAGTTTCACCTAATCGTTATAATCTTATACTCACAAGTAGTAAATACCAAGGAACGTTGGTAAGGTCAAGTAAAAACCTAGGTCAAGAACAAGATGTTGATAATACTTGTAATTGCCTAGTTAGTGTTCATATTTTTCATAAAACTTAATGATCTTGGATTGTTAATCTAAATTGCAATTCCGGATTAGATAGCATTAAAAGAATAGTTTGAAGGCGACGGTTAGTTTAATTCAATGAATCAAGAAAA
>QNQO01004450.1:0-25137 GCA_003290165.1 Berberis thunbergii | reverse complement strand
TACAACCGAACTTTTTTGTTGAGTCAAACATGTTCCATTTGTCGTTATTATGGTACCACATGAGGTCGAAAGTCAAAAAGAGCATTTGTCACTCAAATCTATGTATTCTCGGATTGCACCCAAATTGGCCTCCAATTGAACCTACAACGTACAAACGAGTTTTCCTCCTTCGTTAAGCACAACTGAACTTGTTTTGGAGTCAACATGTTCCATTTGTCATTATTATTGTACTATGTGAGTTTAGAAGTCAAACGGAGGTCATTTGTTTACTCAAATATATGTATTCTCGGATTGCATCCAACTTGGCCTCCAATTGTGCCTACAACGTACAAAGAAGTTTTCCTTCATCGTTAAGCACAACTGAAGTTGTTTGTTGAGTCATACATGTTCCATTTGTCGTTATTATGGTACCACGTGAGGTTAGAAGTCAATCGGAAGTCATTTGTTTACTCAAATCTTGTATTCTAGGATTGCACCCAAATTGGTTTGCAATTGAGCGAACAACGTACAAACGAGTTTTCCTTCTTCATTAACTACAACTGAACTTTTTGTTGAGTCAAACATGTTCCATTTGTCGTTATTATGGTACCACATGAGGTCGAAAAGTCAAAAGGAGAGCATTTGATCACTCAAATCTATGTATTCTCGGATGCACCCAAATTGGGCCTCCATTGGGCTACAACGTAAAAACGAGTTTTCCTTCCTTTGGTAAGCACACCCAAACTTTTTGTTGAGTAAAAAATGTTCCATTTGTCGTTATTATGGTACCACCCGAGGTTAAAATTCAGACGGAGGTCATTTGTTCATTCAAATCTATGTATTCTCGGATTGCACCCAAATTGACTCCAAATGAGCCTAGAACGTACAAACGAGTTTTCTTTCTTCATTAAGCAGAACCGAACTTATTTGTTGAGTCAAACATGTTCCATTTGTCGTTATTATTTACCACGTGAGGTTAAAAGTCAATCGGAAGTCATTTGTTTACTCAAATCTATGTATTCTAGGATTGCACCCAAATTGGTTTGTAATTGAGCGAACAACGTATAAACGAGTTTTCCTTCGTCATTAACTACAACCGAACTTTTTTGTTGAGTCAAACATGTTCCATTTGTCGTTATTATGGTACCACGTGAAGTTAGAAGCCAATCGGAAGTCATTTGTTTACTCAAATCTATGTATTCTAGGATTGCACCCAAATTGGTTTGCAATTGAGCGAACAACGTACAAACGAGTTTTCCTTCTTCATTAACTACAACCGAACTTTTTTGTTGAGTCAAACATGTTCCATTTGTCGTTATTATGGTACCACATGAGGTCGAAAGTCAAAAGGAGAGCATTTGTCACTCAAATCTATGTATTCTCGGATTGCACCCAAATTGGCCTCCAATTGAACCTACAACGTACAAACGAGTTTTCCTCCTTCGTTAAGCACAACTGAACTTGTTTGTGGAGTCAAACATGTTCCATTTGTCATTATTATTGTACTATGTGAGTTTAGAAGTCAAACGGAGGTCATTTGTTTACTCAAATATATGTATTCTCGGATTGCATCCAACTTGGCCTCCAATTGAGCCTACAACGTACAAAGAAGTTTTCCTTCATCGTTAAGCACAACTGAAGTTGTTTGTTGAGTCATACATGTTCCATTTGTCGTTATTATGGTACCACGTGAGGTTAGAAGTCAATCGGAAGTCATTTGTTTACTCAAATCTATGTATTCTAGGATTGCACCCAAATTGGTTTGCAATTGAGCGAACAACGTACAAACGAGTTTTCCTTCTTCATTAACTACAACCGAACTTTTTTGTTGAGTCAAACATGTTCCATTTGTCGTTATTATGGTACCACATGAGGTCGAAAGTCAAAAGGAGAGCATTTGTCACTCAAATCTATGTATTCTCGGATTGCACCCAAATTGGCCTCCAATTGAACCTACAACGTACAAACGAGTTTTCCTCCTTCGTTAAGCACAACTGAACTTGTTTGTGGAGTCAAACATGTTCCATTTGTCATTATTATTGTACTATGTGAGTTTAGAAGTCAAACGGAGGTCATTTGTTTACTCAAATATATGTATTCTCGGATTGCATCCAACTTGGCCTCCAATTGTGCCTACAACGTACAAAGAAGTTTTCCTTCATCGTTAAGCACAACTGAAGTTGTTTGTTGAGTCATACATGTTCCATTTGTCGTTATTATGGTACCACGTGAGGTTAGAAGTCAATCGGAAGTCATTTGTTTACTCAAATCTATGTATTCTAGGATTGCACCCAAATTGGTTTGCAATTGAGCGAACAACGTACAAACGAGTTTTCCTTCTTCATTAACTACAACTGAACTTTTTTGTTGAGTCAAACATGTTCCATTTGTCGTTATTATGGTACCACATGAGGTCGAAAGTCAAAAGGAGAGCATTTGATCACTCAAATCTATGTATTCTCGGATTGCACCCAAATTGGCCTCCAATTGGGCCTACAACGTAAAAACGAGTTTTCCTTCTTTGGTAAGCACAACCAAACTTTTTGTTGAGTAAAAAATGTTCCATTTGTCGTTATTATGGTACCACCCGAGGTTAAAAGTCAGACGGAGGTCATTTGTTCATTCAAATCTATGTATTCTCGGATTGCACCCAAATTGACTCCAAATGAGCCTAGAACGTACAAACGAGTTTTCTTTCTTCATTAAGCAGAACCGAACTTATTTGTTGAGTCAAACATGTTCCATTTGTCGTTATTATTTACCACGTGAGGTTAAAAGTCAATCGGAAGTCATTTGTTTACTCAAATCTATGTATTCTAGGATTGCACCCAAATTGGTTTGTAATTGAGCGAACAACGTATAAACGAGTTTTCCTTCGTCATTAACTACAACCGAACTTTTTTGTTGAGTCAAACATGTTCCATTTGTCGTTATTATGGTACCACGTGAAGTTAGAAGCCAATCGGAAGTCATTTGTTTACTCAAATCTATGTATTCTAGGATTGCACCCAAATTGGTTTGCAATTGAGCGAACAACGTACAAACGAGTTTTCCTTCTTCATTAACTACAACCGAACTTTTTTGTTGAGTCAAACATGTTCCATTTGTCGTTATTATGGTACCACATGAGGTCGAAAGTCAAAAGGAGAGCATTTGTCACTCAAATCTATGTATTCTCGGATTGCACCCAAATTGGCCTCCAATTGAACCTACAACGTACAAACGAGTTTTCCTCCTTCGTTAAGCACAACTGAACTTGTTTGTGGAGTCAAACATGTTCCATTTGTCATTATTATTGTACTATGTGAGTTTAGAAGTCAAACGGAGGTCATTTGTTTACTCAAATATATGTATTCTCGGATTGCATCCAACTTGGCCTCCAATTGTGCCTACAACGTACAAAGAAGTTTTCCTTCATCGTTAAGCACAACTGAAGTTGTTTGTTGAGTCATACATGTTCCATTTGTCGTTATTATGGTACCACGTGAGGTTAGAAGTCAATCGGAAGTCATTTGTTTACTCAAATCTATGTATTCTAGGATTGCACCCAAATTGGTTTGCAATTGAGCGAACAACGTACAAACGAGTTTTCCTTCTTCATTAACTACAACTGAACTTTTTTGTTGAGTCAAACATGTTCCATTTGTCGTTATTATGGTACCACATGAGGTCGAAAGTCAAAAGGAGAGCATTTGATCACTCAAATCTATGTATTCTCGGATTGCACCCAAATTGGCCTCCAATTGGGCCTACAACGTAAAAACGAGTTTTCCTTCTTTGGTAAGCACACCCAAACTTTTTTGTTGAGTAAAAAATGTTCCATTTGTCGTTATTATGGTACCACCCGAGGTTAAAAGTCAGACGGAGGTCATTTGTTCATTCAAATCTATGTATTCTCGGATTGCACCCAAATTGACTCCAAATGAGCCTAGAACGTACAAACGAGTTTTCTTTCTTCATTAAGCAGAACCGAACTTATTTGTTGAGTCAAACATGTTCCATTTGTCGTTATTATTTACCACGTGAGGTTAAAAGTCAATCGGAAGTCATTTGTTTACTCAAATCTATGTATTCTAGGATTGCACCCAAATTGGTTTGTAATTGAGCGAACAACGTATAAACGAGTTTTCCTTCGTCATTAACTACAACCGAACTTTTTTGTTGAGTCAAACATGTTCCATTTGTCGTTATTATGGTACCACGTGAAGTTAGAAGCCAATCGGAAGTCATTTGTTTACTCAAATCTATGTATTCTAGGATTGCACCCAAATTGGTTTGCAATTGAGCGAACAACGTACAAACGAGTTTTCCTTCTTCATTAACTACAACCGAACTTTTTTGTTGAGTCAAACATGTTCCATTTGTCGTTATTATGGTACCACATGAGGTCGAAAGTCAAAAGGAGAGCATTTGTCACTCAAATCTATGTATTCTCGGATTGCACCCAAATTGGCCTCCAATTGAACCTACAACGTACAAACGAGTTTTCCTCCTTCGTTAAGCACAACTGAACTTGTTTGTGGAGTCAAACATGTTCCATTTGTCATTATTATTGTACTATGTGAGTTTAGAAGTCAAACGGAGGTCATTTGTTTACTCAAATATATGTATTCTCGGATTGCATCCAACTTGGCCTCCAATTGTGCCTACAACGTACAAAGAAGTTTTCCTTCATCGTTAAGCACAACTGAAGTTGTTTGTTGAGTCATACATGTTCCATTTGTCGTTATTATGGTACCACGTGAGGTTAGAAGTCAATCGGAAGTCATTTGTTTACTCAAATCTATGTATTCTAGGATTGCACCCAAATTGGTTTGCAATTGAGCGAACAACGTACAAACGAGTTTTCCTTCTTCATTAACTACAACCGAACTTTTTTGTTGAGTCAAACATGTTCCATTTGTCGTTATTATGGTACCACATGAGGTCGAAAGTCAAAAGGAGAGCATTTGTCACTCAAATCTATGTATTCTCGGATTGCACCCAAATTGGCCTCCAATTGAACCTACAACGTACAAACGAGTTTTCCTCCTTCGTTAAGCACAACTGAACTTGTTTGTGGAGTCAAACATGTTCCATTTGTCATTATTATTGTACTATGTGAGTTTAGAAGTCAAACGGAGGTCATTTGTTTACTCAAATATATGTATTCTCGGATTGCATCCAACTTGGCCTCCAATTGTGCCTACAACGTACAAAGAAGTTTTCCTTCATCGTTAAGCACAACTGAAGTTGTTTGTTGAGTCATACATGTTCCATTTGTCGTTATTATGGTACCACGTGAGGTTAGAAGTCAATCGGAAGTCATTTGTTTACTCAAATCTATGTATTCTAGGATTGCACCCAAATTGGTTTGCAATTGAGCGAACAACGTACAAACGAGTTTTCCTTCTTCATTAACTACAACTGAACTTTTTTGTTGAGTCAAACATGTTCCATTTGTCGTTATTATGGTACCACATGAGGTCGAAAGTCAAAAGGAGAGCATTTGATCACTCAAATCTATGTATTCTCGGATTGCACCCAAATTGGCCTCCAATTGGGCCTACAACGTAAAAACGAGTTTTCCTTCTTTGGTAAGCACAACCAAACTTTTTTGTTGAGTAAAAAATGTTCCATTTGTCGTTATTATGGTACCACCCGAGGTTAAAAGTCAGACGGAGGTCATTTGTTCATTCAAATCTATGTATTCTCGGATTGCACCCAAATTGACTCCAAATGAGCCTAGAACGTACAAACGAGTTTTCTTTCTTCATTAAGCAGAACCGAACTTATTTGTTGAGTCAAACATGTTCCATTTGTCGTTATTATTTACCACGTGAGGTTAAAAGTCAATCGGAAGTCATTTGTTTACTCAAATCTATGTATTCTAGGATTGCACCCAAATTGGTTTGTAATTGAGCGAACAACGTATAAACGAGTTTTCCTTCGTCATTAACTACAACCGAACTTTTTTGTTGAGTCAAACATGTTCCATTTGTCGTTATTATGGTACCACGTGAAGTTAGAAGCCAATCGGAAGTCATTTGTTTACTCAAATCTATGTATTCTAGGATTGCACCCAAATTGGTTTGCAATTGAGCGAACAACGTACAAACGAGTTTTCCTTCTTCATTAACTACAACCGAACTTTTTTGTTGAGTCAAACATGTTCCATTTGTCGTTATTATGGTACCACATGAGGTCGAAAGTCAAAAGGAGAGCATTTGTCACTCAAATCTATGTATTCTCGGATTGCACCCAAATTGGCCTCCAATTGAACCTACAACGTACAAACGAGTTTTCCTCCTTCGTTAAGCACAACTGAACTTGTTTGTGGAGTCAAACATGTTCCATTTGTCATTATTATTGTACTATGTGAGTTTAGAAGTCAAACGGAGGTCATTTGTTTACTCAAATATATGTATTCTCGGATTGCATCCAACTTGGCCTCCAATTGTGCCTACAACGTACAAAGAAGTTTTCCTTCATCGTTAAGCACAACTGAAGTTGTTTGTTGAGTCATACATGTTCCATTTGTCGTTATTATGGTACCACGTGAGGTTAGAAGTCAATCGGAAGTCATTTGTTTACTCAAATCTATGTATTCTAGGATTGCACCCAAATTGGTTTGCAATTGAGCGAACAACGTACAAACGAGTTTTCCTTCTTCATTAACTACAACCGAACTTTTTTGTTGAGTCAAACATGTTCCATTTGTCGTTATTATGGTACCACATGAGGTCGAAAGTCAAAAGGAGAGCATTTGTCACTCAAATCTATGTATTCTCGGATTGCACCCAAATTGGCCTCCAATTGAACCTACAACGTACAAACGAGTTTTCCTCCTTCGTTAAGCACAACTGAACTTGTTTGTGGAGTCAAACATGTTCCATTTGTCATTATTATTGTACTATGTGAGTTTAGAAGTCAAACGGAGGTCATTTGTTTACTCAAATATATGTATTCTCGGATTGCATCCAACTTGGCCTCCAATTGAGCCTACAACGTACAAAGAAGTTTTCCTTCATCGTTAAGCACAACTGAAGTTTTTGTTGAGTCAACATGTTCCATTTGTCGTTATTATGGTACCACGTGAGGTTAGAAGTCAATCGGAAGTCATTTGTTTACTCAAATCTATGTATTCTAGGATTGCACCCAAATTGGTTTGCAATTGAGCGAACAACGTACAAACGAGTTTTCCTTCTTCATTAACTACAACCGAACTTTTTTGTTGAGTCAAACATGTTCCATTTGTCGTTATTATGGTACCACATGAGGTCGAAAGTCAAAAGGAGAGCATTTGTCACTCAAATCTATGTATTCTCGGATTGCACCCAAATTGGCCTCCAATTGAACCTACAACGTACAAACGAGTTTTCCTCCTTCGTTAAGCACAACTGAACTTGTTTGTGGAGTCAAACATGTTCCATTTGTCATTATTATTGTACTATGTGAGTTTAGAAGTCAAACGGAGGTCATTTGTTTACTCAAATATATGTATTCTCGGATTGCATCCAACTTGGCCTCCAATTGTGCCTACAACGTACAAAGAAGTTTTCCTTCATCGTTAAGCACAACTGAAGTTGTTTGTTGAGTCATACATGTTCCATTTGTCGTTATTATGGTACCACGTGAGGTTAGAAGTCAATCGGAAGTCATTTGTTTACTCAAATCTATGTATTCTAGGATTGCACCCAAATTGGTTTGCAATTGAGCGAACAACGTACAAACGAGTTTTCCTTCTTCATTAACTACAACTGAACTTTTTTGTTGAGTCAAACATGTTCCATTTGTCGTTATTATGGTACCACATGAGGTCGAAAGTCAAAAGGAGAGCATTTGATCACTCAAATCTATGTATTCTCGGATTGCACCCAAATTGGCCTCCAATTGGGCCTACAACGTAAAAACGAGTTTTCCTTCTTTGGTAAGCACAACCAAACTTTTTGTTGAGTAAAAAATGTTCCATTTGTCGTTATTATGGTACCACCCGAGGTTAAAAGTCAGACGGAGGTCATTTGTTCATTCAAATCTATGTATTCTCGGATTGCACCCAAATTGACTCCAAATGAGCCTAGAACGTACAAACGAGTTTTCTTTCTTCATTAAGCAGAACCGAACTTATTTGTTGAGTCAAACATGTTCCATTTGTCGTTATTATTTACCACGTGAGGTTAAAAGTCAATCGGAAGTCATTTGTTTACTCAAATCTATGTATTCTAGGATTGCACCCAAATTGGTTTGTAATTGAGCGAACAACGTATAAACGAGTTTTCCTTCGTCATTAACTACAACCGAACTTTTTTGTTGAGTCAAACATGTTCCATTTGTCGTTATTATGGTACCACGTGAAGTTAGAAGCCAATCGGAAGTCATTTGTTTACTCAAATCTATGTATTCTAGGATTGCACCCAAATTGGTTTGCAATTGAGCGAACAACGTACAAACGAGTTTTCCTTCTTCATTAACTACAACCGAACTTTTTTGTTGAGTCAAACATGTTCCATTTGTCGTTATTATGGTACCACATGAGGTCGAAAGTCAAAAGGAGAGCATTTGTCACTCAAATCTATGTATTCTCGGATTGCACCCAAATTGGCCTCCAATTGAACCTACAACGTACAAACGAGTTTTCCTCCTTCGTTAAGCACAACTGAACTTGTTTGTGGAGTCAAACATGTTCCATTTGTCATTATTATTGTACTATGTGAGTTTAGAAGTCAAACGGAGGTCATTTGTTTACTCAAATATATGTATTCTCGGATTGCATCCAACTTGGCCTCCAATTGTGCCTACAACGTACAAAGAAGTTTTCCTTCATCGTTAAGCACAACTGAAGTTGTTTGTTGAGTCATACATGTTCCATTTGTCGTTATTATGGTACCACGTGAGGTTAGAAGTCAATCGGAAGTCATTTGTTTACTCAAATCTATGTATTCTAGGATTGCACCCAAATTGGTTTGCAATTGAGCGAACAACGTACAAACGAGTTTTCCTTCTTCATTAACTACAACTGAACTTTTTTGTTGAGTCAAACATGTTCCATTTGTCGTTATTATGGTACCACATGAGGTCGAAAGTCAAAAGGAGAGCATTTGATCACTCAAATCTATGTATTCTCGGATTGCACCCAAATTGGCCTCCAATTGGGCCTACAACGTAAAAACGAGTTTTCCTTCTTTGGTAAGCACAACCAAACTTTTTTGTTGAGTAAAAAATGTTCCATTTGTCGTTATTATGGTACCACCCGAGGTTAAAAGTCAGACGGAGGTCATTTGTTCATTCAAATCTATGTATTCTCGGATTGCACCCAAATTGACTCCAAATGAGCCTAGAACGTACAAACGAGTTTTCTTTCTTCATTAAGCAGAACCGAACTTATTTGTTGAGTCAAACATGTTCCATTTGTCGTTATTATTTACCACGTGAGGTTAAAAGTCAATCGGAAGTCATTTGTTTACTCAAATCTATGTATTCTAGGATTGCACCCAAATTGGTTTGTAATTGAGCGAACAACGTATAAACGAGTTTTCCTTCGTCATTAACTACAACCGAACTTTTTTGTTGAGTCAAACATGTTCCATTTGTCGTTATTATGGTACCACGTGAAGTTAGAAGCCAATCGGAAGTCATTTGTTTACTCAAATCTATGTATTCTAGGATTGCACCCAAATTGGTTTGCAATTGAGCGAACAACGTACAAACGAGTTTTCCTTCTTCATTAACTACAACCGAACTTTTTTGTTGAGTCAAACATGTTCCATTTGTCGTTATTATGGTACCACATGAGGTCGAAAGTCAAAAGGAGAGCATTTGTCACTCAAATCTATGTATTCTCGGATTGCACCCAAATTGGCCTCCAATTGAACCTACAACGTACAAACGAGTTTTCCTCCTTCGTTAAGCACAACTGAACTTGTTTGTGGAGTCAAACATGTTCCATTTGTCATTATTATTGTACTATGTGAGTTTAGAAGTCAAACGGAGGTCATTTGTTTACTCAAATATATGTATTCTCGGATTGCATCCAACTTGGCCTCCAATTGTGCCTACAACGTACAAAGAGTTTTCCTTCATCGTTAAGCACAACTGAAGTTGTTTGTTGAGTCATACATGTTCCATTTGTCGTTATTATGGTACCACGTGAGGTTAGAAGTCAATCGGAAGTCATTTGTTTACTCAAATCTATGTATTCTAGGATTGCACCCAAATTGGTTTGCAATTGAGCGAACAACGTACAAACGAGTTTCCTTCTTCATTAACTACAACTGAACTTTTTTGTTGAGTCAAACATGTTCCATTTGTCGTTATTATGGTACCACATGAGGTCGAAAGTCAAAAGGAGAGCATTTGATCACTCAAATCTATGTATTCTCGGATTGCACCCAAATTGGCCTCCAATTGGGCCTACAACGTAAAAACGAGTTTTCCTTCTTTGGTAAGCACAACCAACTTTTTGTTGAGTAAAAAATGTTCCATTTGTCGTTATATGGTACCACCCGAGGTTAAAAGTCAGACGGAGGTCATTTGTTCATTCAAATCTATGTATTCTCGGATTGCACGCCAAATTGACTCCCAAATGAGCCCTAGAACGTACAACGAGTTTCTTTCTTCATTAAGCAGAAACCGACTTTTTTGTTGAGTCAAACATGTTTCATTTGGTCCGTTATTATTACCCACGTGAGGGTTAAAAGTCAATCGGAAGTCATTGTTACTCAAGTCTTATGTATTCTAGGATGCCACCCAAATTGGGTTTGTAATTGAGGCCGAACAACGTATAAACGAGTTTTCCTTCCGTCCATTAACTTACAACCAAACTTTTTCTGTGAGTCAAACCATGTTTTCCATTTGTCGTTATTATGGTACCACATGAGAGTTAGGAAGCCAATCGGAAGTCGATGTTGTTTTACTCAAATCTATGTATTCTAGGGATTGCACCCAAATTGGGTTTGCAATTGAGCGAACAACGTACAAACGAGTTTTCCTTCTTCATTAACTACAACCGAACTTTTTTTGTTGAGTCAAAACATGTTCCATTTGTCGTTATTATGGTACCACAATGAGGTCGAAAGTCAAAAGGAGAGCATTTGTCACTCAAATCTATGTATTCTCGGATTGCACCCAAATTGGCCTCCAATTGAACCTACAACGTACAAACGAGTTTTCCTCCTTCGTTAAGCACAACTGAACTTGTTTGTGGAGTCAAACATGTTCCATTTGTCATTATTATTGTACTATGTGAGTTTAGAAGTCAAACGGAGGTCATTTGTTTACTCAAATATATGTATTCTCGGATTGCATCCAACTTGGCCTCCAATTGTGCCTACAACGTACAAAGAAGTTTTCCTTCATCGTTAAGCACAACTGAAGTTGTTTGTTGAGTCATACATGTTCCATTTGTCGTTATTATGGTACCACGTGAGGTTAGAAGTCAATCGGAAGTCATTTGTTTACTCAAATCTATGTATTCTAGGATTGCACCCAAATTGGTTTGCAATTGAGCGAACAACGTACAAACGAGTTTTCCTTCTTCATTAACTACAACTGAACTTTTTTGTTGAGTCAAACATGTTCCATTTGTCGTTATTATGGTACCACATGAGGTCGAAAGTCAAAAGGAGAGCATTTGATCACTCAAATCTATGTATTCTCGGATTGCACCCAAATTGGCCTCCAATTGGGCCTACAACGTAAAAACGAGTTTTCCTTCTTTGGTAAGCACACCCAAACTTTTTTGTTGAGTAAAAAATGTTCCATTTGTCGTTATTATGGTACCACCCGAGGTTAAAAGTCAGACGGAGGTCATTTGTTCATTCAAATCTATGTATTCTCGGATTGCACCCAAATTGACTCCAAATGAGCCTAGAACGTACAAACGAGTTTTCTTTCTTCATTAAGCAGAACCGAACTTATTTGTTGAGTCAAACATGTTCCATTTGTCGTTATTATTTACCACGTGAGGTTAAAAGTCAATCGGAAGTCATTTGTTTACTCAAATCTATGTATTCTAGGATTGCACCCAAATTGGTTTGTAATTGAGCGAACAACGTATAAACGAGTTTTCCTTCGTCATTAACTACAACCGAACTTTTTTGTTGAGTCAAACATGTTCCATTTGTCGTTATTATGGTACCACGTGAGTTAGAAGCCAATCGGAAGTCATTTGTTTACTCAAATCTATGTATTCTAGGATTGCACCCAAATTGGTTTGCAATTGAGCGAACAACGTACAAACGAGTTTTCCTTCTTCATTAACTACAACCGAACTTTTTTGTTGAGTCAAACATGTTCCATTTGTCGTTATTATGGTACCACATGAGGTCGAAAGTCAAAAGGAGAGCATTTGTCACTCAAATCTATGTATTCTCGGATTGCACCCAAATTGGCCTCCAATTGAACCTACAACGTACAAACAAGTTTTCCTCCTTCGTTAAGCACAACTAAACTTGTTTGTGGAGTCAAACATGTTCCATTTGTCATTATTATTGTACTATGTGAGTTTAGAAGTCAAACGGAGGTCATTTGTTTACTCAAATATATGTATTCTCGGATTGCATCCAACTTGGCCTCCAATTGAGCCTACAACGTACAAAGAAGTTTTCTATCATCGTTAAGCACAAATGAAGTTGTTTGTTGAGTCAAACTTGTTCCATTTTTCGTATTATGGTACCATGCAAACTAGAAGTCAATCGGAGGTCATTTGATCACTCAAATGTATGTATTCTCGGATTGCACCCAAATTGGCCTCCAATTGGGCCTACAACGTACAAACGAGTGTTCCTTCTTCGTTAAGCACAACCGAACTTCTTTGTTTGTCAAACATGTTCCATTTTTTGTTATTATGGTACCACGTGAGGTTAGAAGTCAAACGGAGGTCCTTTGTTCACTCAAATCTATGTATTCTCGGATTGCACCCAAATTGGCCTCCAATTGAGCTTACAATTTACAAACGAGTTTTCCTTCTTCGTTAAGCACAACTGAAGTTGTTTGTTGAGTAATACATGTTCCATTTGTCTTTTTTATGGTACCAAGTGAGTGAGAAGTCAATCGGAGGTCATTTGATCGTTCAAATCTATGTATTCTCGGATTGCACCCAAATTGGCCTCCAATTGAGCCTACAACGTACAAACGAGTTTTCCTTATTCGTTAAGCACAACCAAACTTTTTTGGTGAGTCAAAAATGTTCCATTTATCATTATTATGGTACCACGTGAGGTCAGAAATCAATCGGAGGCCATTTGTTCACTCAAATCTATGTATTCTCGGATTGCACCCAAATTGGTTTGCAATTGAGCCAACAACGTACAAATGAGTTTTCTTTCTTCATTAACTATAACCTAACTTTTTTGTTGAGTCAAACATGTTCCATTTGTTGTTATTATGGTACCACGTGAGGTCGGAAGTCAAAAGGAAATCATTTGTCACTCAAATCTATGTATTCTCGGATTGCAACAAATTGGCCACCAATTGAACCTACAACGTACAAACAAGTTTTCCTACTTCGTTAAGGACAACCGAACTTCTTTGTTGTGTCAAACATGTTCCATTTGTTGTGAATATGGTAACATGCTAGTTAGAAGTCAATCGGAGGTCATTTGATCACTCAAATCTAAGTATTCTCGGATTACACCCAAATTGGCCTCTAATTGAGCCTACAACGGACGAACGAATTTCCTTCTTCCTTAAGCACAACCAAACTATTTTGTTGAATCAAACATGTTCCATTTATCGTTATTATGGTACCACGCATGGTCAAAAATCAATCGGAGGTCATTTGTTCACTCAAATCTACGTATTCTTGGATTGCACCAAAATGTGTTTACAATTAAACCAACAACGTACAAACGAGTTCTCCTTCTTCATTAACTACAACCGAACTTTTTTGTTGAGTCAAACATGTTCCATTTGTTGTTATTATGGTACCACATGAGGTTAGAAGTCAAAAAGAGTTCATTTGGTCACTCAAATCTATGTATTCTCGGATTGCACCCAAATCGGCCTCCAATTGGGCTTACAATTTACAAACGAGTTTTCCTTTTTCGTTAAGCACAACCAAACTTGTTTGTTGAGTCAAACATTCTATTTTTTAGAAGTCAATCAGAGGTCATTTGATAACTCAAATCTTTGTATTCTCGGATTGCACCCAAATTGGCCTCCAATTGAGCCTACAACGTAGAAACGAGTTTTCCTTCTTCGCTAAGCACAACCAAACTTTTTTGTTGAGTCAAACATGTTCCATTTGTCTTTATTATGGTACCATGTGAGTTAGAAGTCAATCGGAGGTCATTTGATCACTCAAATCTATGTATTCTCGGATTGCACCCAAATTTTCCTCCAATTGAGCCTACAATGTACAAACGAGTTTTCCTTCTTCGTTAAAAAAAACCGAACTTTTTTGTTTAGTCAAACATGTTCCATTTGTCGTTATTATGGTACCACGTGAGGTCGAAAGTCAAAAGGAAATCATTTGTCACTCAAATCTATGTATTCTCGGATTGCAACAAATTGGCCTCCAATTGAACCTACAACGTACAAACGAGTTGTCCTACTTCGTTAAGCACAACCGAACTTCTTTGTTGAGTCAAACATGTTCCATTTGTTGTTAATATGGTACCATGCTATTTAGAAGTCAATCGGAGGTCATTTGATCACTCAAATCTAAGTATTCTCGGATTGCACCCAAATTGGCCTCCAATTGAGCCTACAACGTACGAACGAGTTTTCCTTCTTCCTTAAGCACAACCGAACTATTTTGTTGAATCAAACATGTTACATTTATCGTTATTATGGTACCACACATGGTCAAAAATCAATCGGAGGTCATTTGTTCACTTAAATCTATGTATTCTTGGATTCAACCAAAATTGGTTTACAATTGAACCAACAACGTACAAACGAGTTTTCCTTCTTCATTAACTACAACCGAACTTTTTTGTTGCATCAAACATGTTACATTTGTCGTTATTATGGTACCACATGAGGTCAGAAGTCAAAAGGAGGTCATTTGTTCACTCAAATCTATGTATTCTCGGATTGCACCCAAATTGGCCTCCAATTGGGCTTACAACTTACAAACGAGTTTTCCTTATTCGTTAAGCACAACCGAACTTCTTTGTTGATTAAAAAATGTTCCATTTGTCCTTATTATGGTCCCATGCGAGGTTAGAAGTCAAAGGAAGGTCATTTGTTCACGCAAATCTTTGTATTTTCGGATTGAGCCCAAATTGACCTACAATTGAGCCTATAACGTACAAACGGGTTTTCCATGTTCATTAAGCACATCCGAACTGGTTTGTCGAGTCAAACAAGTTTTATTTGTAGTTATTACGGTACCACACATGGTTAGAAGTCAAACAAACTCCATTTGGTAATTCAAATCTTTGTGTTCTTCGATTGCGCCCAAATTGGCCTCCAATTAAGCCTACAACGTAGAAACGAACTTTCCATCATCGTTAAGCACAACCGAACTTTTTTGTTGAGTAATAAATGTTCCATTTGTCATTGTTATGATACCACCCGAGGTTAGAAGTCAGACAGAGGTCATTTATTCATTCGATTCTATGTATTCTCGGATTGCACCCAAAACGGCCTCCAAATGAGCCTAGAACGTACAAACGAGTTTTCCTTCTTCGTTAAGCACAACCGAACTTCTTTGTTGAGTCATACATGTTCCATTTGTCGTTAATATGGTACCACGTGAGGTTATAAGTCATTCGGAAGTCAATTGTTTACTCAAATCTATGTATTCTAGGATTGCACCCAAATTGGTTTGCAATTGAGCGAACAACGTACAAACGAGTTTTCCTTCTTCATTAACTACAACCGAACTTTTTTGTTGAGTCAAACATGTTCCATTTGTCGTTATTATGGTACCACATGAGGTCGAAAGTCAAAAGGAGAGCATTTGTCACTCAAATCTATGTATTCTCGGATTTGACCCAAATTGGCCTCCAATTGAACCTACAACGTACAAACGAGTTTTCCTCCTTCGTTAAGCACAACTGAACTTGTTTGTGGAGTCAAACATGTTCCATTTGTCATTATTATTGTACTATGTGAGTTTAATAGTCAAACGGAGGTCATTTGTTTACTCAAATATATGTATTCTCGGATTGCATCCAACTTGGCCTCCAATTGAGCCTACAACGTACAAAGAAGTTTTCCTTCATCGTTAAGCACAACTGAAGTTGTTTGTTGAGTCAAACATGTTCCATTTTTCGTATTATGGTACCATGCAAGCAAGAAGTCAATCGGAGGTCATTTGATCACTCAAATCTATGTATTCTCGGATTGCACCCAAATTTGCCTCCAATTGAGCCTACAATGTACAAACGAGTTTTCCTTCTTCGTTAAGAACAACCGAACTTTTTTGTTTAGTCAAACCTATTCCATTTATCATTATTATGGTATCATGCGAGGTAAGAAATCAATCGGATGTCATTTGTTCACTCAAATCTATGTATTCTCGGATTGCAAACAAATTGGTTTGCAATTGAGCCAACAACGTACAAATGAGTTTTCCTTCTTCATTATTTACAACCGAACTTTTTTGTTGAGTCAAACATGTTGCATTTGTCGTTATTATGGATCCACGTGAGGTTATAAGTCAAAAGGAGGTCATTTGTTCACTCAAATCTATGTATTCTCGAATTGCACCCAAATTGGCCTCCAATTAAACTTACAACGTACAAACGAGTTTTCCTTATTCGTTAAGCACAACCGAACTTCTTTGTTGGGTAAAAAATGTTCCATTTGTCCTTATTATGGTACCATGAGAGGTTAGAAGTCAAACGAAGGTCATTTGTTCACTCAAATCTCTGTATTTTCGGATTGAACCTAAATTGACCTACAATTGAGCCTATAACGTACAAACGGGTTTTCCATGTTCATTAAGCACAACCGAACTAGTTTGTCGAGTCAAACAAGTTCTATTTGTAGTTATTACGGTACCACATATGGTTAGAAGCCAAACAGACTCCATTTGGTAATTCAAATCTTTGTGTTCTTCGATTGCGCCCAAATTGGCCTCCAAATAAGCCTACAACGTAGAAACGAACTTTCCATCTTCGTTAAGCACAACCGAACTTTTTGTTGAGTAAAAAATGTTCCATTTGTAATTATTATGGTACCGGCCGAAGTTAGAAGTCAGACAGAGGTCATTTGTTAATTTGAATCTATGTATTCTCGGATTGCCCCCAAAACGGCCTCCAAAAGAGCCTAGAACGTACGAACGAGTTTTCCTTCTTCGTTAAGCACAACCAAACTTCTTTGTTAAGTCAAACATGTTCCATTTGTCGTTATTATGGTACCACATGAGGTCAGAAGTCAATCGGAAGTCATTTGTTTACTCAAATCTATGTATTCTAGGATTGCACCCAAATTGGTTTGCAATTGAGCGAACAACGTACAAACGAGTTTTCCTTCTTCATTAACTACAACCGAACTTTTTTGTTGAGTCAAACATGTTCCATTTGTCGTTATTATGGTACCACGTGAGGTCGAAAGTCAAAAGGAGAGCATTTGTCACTCAAATCTATGTATTCTCGGATTGCACCCAAATTGGCCTCCAATTGAACCTACAACGTACAAACGAGTTTTCCTCCTTCGTTAAGCACAACTGAACTTGTTTGTGTTGTCAAACATGTTCCATTTGTCATTATTATTGTAATATGTGAGTTTAGAAGTCAAACGGAGGTCATTTGTTTACTCAAATATATGTATTCTCGGATTGCATCTAACTTGGCCTCCAATTGAGCCTACAACGTACAAAGAAGTTTTCTATCATCGTTAAGCACAACTGAAGTTGTTTGTTGAGTCAAACATGTGCCATTTTTCGTATTATGGTACCATGCAAACTAGAAGTCAATCGAAGGTCATTTGATCACTCAAATGTATGTATTCTCTTATTGCACCCAAATTGGCCTCCAATTGGGCCTACAACGTACAAACGAGTGTTCCTTCTTTGTTAAGCACAACCGAACTTCTTTGTTGAGTCAAACATGTTCCATTTTTCGTTATTATGGTACCACACGAGGTTAGAAGTCAAACGGAGGTCATTTGTTCACTCAAATCTATGTATTCTCGGATTGCACCCAAATTGGCCTCCAATTGAGCTTACAATTTACAAACGAGTTTTCCTTCTTCGTTAAGCACAACAGAACTTGTTTGTTGAGTCAAACATGTTCCATTTGTCTTTTTTATGGTACCAAGTGAGTGAGAAGTCAATCGGAGGTCATTTGATCGCTCAAATCTATGTATTCTCGGATTGCACCCAAATTGGCCTCCAATTGAGCCTACAACGTACAAACGAGTTTTCCTTCTTTGTTAAGTACAACCGAAATTTTTTGGTGAGTCAAACATGTTCCATTTATCATTATTATGGTACCACGTGAGGTCAAAAATCAATCGGAGGTCATTTGTTCACTCAAATCTATGTATTCTCGGATTGCACCCAAATTGGTTTGCAATTGAGCCAACAACGTACAAACGAGTTTTCCTTCTTCATTAACTATAACCTAACTTTTTTGTTGAGTCAAACATGTTCCATTTGTTGTTATTGTGGTACCACATGAGGTCGAAAGTCAAAAGGAAATCATTTGTCACTCAAATCTAGGTATTCTCGGATTGCAACAAATTGGCCACCAATTGAACCTACAACGTACAAACGAGTTTTCCTAATTCGTTAAGCACAACCGAACTTCTTTGTTGAGTCAAACATGTTCCATTTGTTGTTAATATGGTAACATGCTAGTTAGAAGTCAATCGGAGGTCATTTGATCACTCAAATCTAAGTATTCTCGGATTACACCCAAATTGGCCTCTAATTGAGCCTACAACGTACGAACGAGTTTTCCTTCTTCCTTAAGCACAACCGAAGTATTTTGTTGAATCTAACATGTTCCATTTATCGTTATTATTGTACCACGCATGGTCAAAAATCAATCGGAGGTCATTTGCTCACTCAAATCTACATATTCTTGGATTGCCTCAAATTGGTTTACAATTGAACCAACAACGTACAAACGAGTTCTCCTTCTTCATTAACTACAACCGAACTTTTTTGTTGAGTCAAACATGTTCCATTTGTCGTTATTATGGTACCACATGAGGTCAGATGTCAAAAGGAGGTCATTTGTTCACTCAAATCTATGTATTCTCGGATTGCACCCAAATCGGCCTCCAATTGGGCTTACAACTTACAAACGAGTTTTCCTTTTTCGTTAAGCACAACCAAACTTGTTTGTTGAGTCAAACATTCTATTTTTATTTATTATGGTACCATGTGAGTTAGAAGTCAATCAGAGGTCATTTGATAACCCAAATCTATGTTTTCTCGGATTGCACCCAAATTGGCCTCCAATTGAGCACAACCAAACTTTTTTGTTGAGTCAAACATGTTCCATTTGTCTTTATTATGGTACCATGTGAGTTAGGACATCATTTGATCACTCAAATCTATGTATTCTCGGATTGCACCCAAATTTTCCTCCAATTGAGCCTACAATGTACAAACGAGTTTTCCTTTTTCGTTAAGAAAAATTGAGCTTTTTTGTTTAGTCAAACATGTTCCATTTATCATTATCATGGTACCATGCGAGGTCAAAAATCAATCGGAGGTCATTTGTTCACTTAAATCTATGTATTCTCGGATTGCAAACAAATTGGTTTACAATTGAGCCAACAACGTACAAACGAGTTTTCCTTCTTCATTAACTACAACCGAACTTTTTTGTTGAGTCAAACATGTTCCATTTGTCGTTATTATGGTACGATGTGAGGTTAGAAGTCAAACGAAGGTCATTTGTTCACTCAAATCTCTGTATTTTCGGATTGAACCCAAATTGACCAACAATTGAGCCTATAACGTACAAACGGGTTTTCCATGTTCATTAAGCACAACCGAACTTATTTGTCGAGTCAAACAAGTTCTATTTGTATTTATTATGGTACCACACATGGTTAGAAATCAAACAGACTCCATTTGGTCACTCAAATCTTTGTGTTCTTCGATTGCACCCAAATTGGCCTTCAATTAAGCCTACAACGTAAACAAAAATTTCCTTCTTCGTTAAGCACAACCGAACTTGTTTGTTGAGTCAAACGTGTTATATTTGTCGTTATTATGGTACCACATGACTTTAGAAGTCAATCGGAGGTCATTTGATCACCCAAATCTATGTATTCTCAGATGGCACCCAAATTGAACTCCAATTGAGCGAACAACGTACAAACGAGTTTTCCTTTTTCATTAACTATATCTGAACTTTTTTATTGAGTCAAACATGTTCATTTGTCATTATTATTGTACCACGTGCGGTCGGAAGTCAAAAGGATATCATTTGTTCACTCAAATCTAAGTATTCTCGGATTGCACCCAAATTGGTCTCCAATTGAGCCTACAACGTACGAACTAGTTTTCCTTCTTCCTTAAGCACAACCAAACTTGTTTTTTGAGTCAAACATGTTCCATTTGTTTTTATTATGGTACCATGTGAGTTAGAAGTCAATTGGAGGTCATTTGATCACTCAAATCTATGTATTCTCGGATTGCACCTAAATTGGCCTCCAATTGAGACTACTACATACAAACGAGTTTTCCTTCTTCGTTTAGCACAACCGAACTTTTTTGTTCAGTCAAACATGTTCCAATTATCGTTATTATGGTACCACGCAAGGTCAGAAATCAATCGGAGGTCATTTGTTCACTCAAATCTATGTATTCTTGGATTGCACCCAAATTGGTTTGCAATTTAGCCAACAACGTGCAAACGAGTTTTACTTCTTCATTAACTACAACGGAACTTTTTTGTTGAGTAAAACATGTTCCATTTGTCATTATTATGGTAGCACATGAGGTCAGAAGTCAAAATGAGGTCATTTGTTCACTCAAATCTATGTATTCTCGGATTGCTCCAAATTGGCTTCCAATTGAACCTACAACGTACAAACGTGTTTTCCTACTTCGTTAAGCCCAACCGAACTTCTTTGTTGAGTCAAACATGTTCCATTTGTCGTTATTAGGGTACCACATGAGGTCAGAAGTTAAAAGGAGGTCATTTGTTCACTCAAATCTATGTATTATCGGATTCCACCAAATTGGCCAATATTTGAACCTACAACGTACAAACGAGTTTTCCTACATCGTTAAGCATAACCGAACTTCTTTGTTGAGTCAAACTTATTCCATTTGTTTTTAATATGGTACCATGTGAGTTAGAAGTCAATAGGAGGTCGTCTGATCACTCAAATCTATGTATTCTCGGATTGCACCCAAATTGGCCTCCAATTGTGCCTACAACGTACAAACGAGTTTTCCTTCTTCGTTAAGCACAACCGAACTTTTTTGTTGAGTCAAACATGTTACATTTGTCTTTATTATGGTACCAAGTGAGTTAGAAGTCAATCGGAGGTCATTTGATCACTCAAATCAATGTATTCTCGGATTGCACCCCAAATTGAACTCCAATTGAGCGAACAACGTACAAACGAGTTTTCCTTCTTCATTAACTATATCTGAACTTTTTTTGTTGAGTCAAACATGTTCCATTTGTCGTTATTAGGGTACCACGTGCGGTCGGAAGTCAAAAGGAGATCATTTGTTCACTCAAATCTAAGTATTCTCGGATTGCACCCAAATTGGTCTCCAATTGAGCCTACAACGTACGAACTAGTTTTCCTTCTTCCTTAAGCACAACCAAACTTGTTGTTGAGTCAAACATGTTCCATTTGTTTTTATTATGGTACCATGTGAGTTAGAAGTCAATTGGAGGTCATTTGATCACTCAAATCTATGTATTCTCGGATTGCACCTAAATTGGCCTCCAATTGAGCCTACTACATACAAACAAGTTTTCCTTCTTCGTTTAGCACAACCGAACTTTTTTGTTGAGTCAAACATGTTCCAATTATCGTTATTATGGTACCACGCAAGGTCAGAAATCAATCGGAGGTCATTTGTTCACTCAAATCTATGTATTCTTGGATTGCACCCAAATCGGTTTGCAATTTAGCCAACAACGTACAAACGAGTTTCCTTCTTCATTAACTACAACGGAACTTTTTTGTTGAGTAAAACATGTTCCATTTGTCATTATTATGGTAGCACATGAGGTCAGAAGTCAAAATGAGTTCATTTGTTCACTCAAATCTATGTATTCTCGGATTGCACCAAATTGCCAATAATTGAACCTACAACGTACAAACGAGTTTTCCTACATCGTTAAGCATAACCGAACTTCTTTGTTGAGTCAAACTTATTCCATTTGTTGGCAATATGGTACCATGTGAGTTAGAAGTCAATAGGAGGTCGTCTGATCACTCAAATCTATGTATTCTCGGATTTGCACCCAAATTGGCCTCCAATTGTGCCTACAACGTACAAACGAGTTTTCCTTCTTCGTTAAGCACAACCGAACTTTTTGTTGAGTCAAACATGTTATATTTGTCTTTATTATGGTACCAAGTGAGTTAGAAGTCAATCGGAGGTCATTTGATCACTCAAATCTATGTATTCTCGGATTGCACCCAAATTGAACTCCAATTGAGCGAACAACGTACAAACGAGTTTTCCTTCTTCATTAACTTTATCTGAACTTTTTGTTGAGTCAAACATGTTCCATTTGTCGTTATTATGGTACCTCGTGCGGTCGGAAGTCAAAGGAGATCATTTGTTCACTCAAATCTAAGTATTCTCGGATTGCACCCAAATTGGTCTCCAATTGAGCCTACAACGTACGAACTAGTTTTCCTTCTTCCTTAAGCACAACCAAACTTGTTTGTTGAGTCAAACATGTTCCATTTGTATTTTATTATGGTACCATGTGAGTTAGAAGTCAATTGGAGGTCATTTGATCACTCAAATCTATGTATTCTCGGATTGCACCTAAATTGGCCTCCAATTGAGCCTACTACATACAAACAAGTTTTCCTTCTTCGTTTAGCACAACCGAACTTTTTTGTTGAGTCAAACATGTTCCAATTATCGTTATTATGGTACCACGCAAGGTCAGAAATCAATCGGAGGTCATTTGTTCACTCAAATCTATGTATTCTTGGATTGCACCCAAATCGGTTTGCAATTTAGCCCAACAACGTACAAACGAGTTTTCCTTCTTCATTAACTACAACGGAACTTTTTTGTTGAGTAAAACATGTTCCATTTGTCATTATTATGGTAGCACATGAGGTCAGAAGTCAAAATGAATTCATTTGTCACTCAAATCTATGTATTTTCGGATTGCACCAAATTGGCCTCCAATTGAACCTATAACGTACAAACGTGTTTTCCTACTTGTTAAGCCAACCGAACTTCTTTGTTTAGTCAAACATGTTCCATTTGTCGTTATTATGGTACCACATGAGTCAGAAGTTAAAGAGTCATTTGTTCACTCAAATCTATGTATTCTCGGATTGCACCAAATTGGCCTATAATTGAACCTACAACGTACAAACGAGTTTTCCTACATCGTTAAGCATAACCGAACTTCTTTGTTGAGTCAAACATGTTCCATTTGTTGTTAATATGGTACCATGTGAGTTAGAAGTCAATCTGAGGTCGTCTGATCACTCAAATCTATGTATTCTCGGATTGCACCCAAATTGGCCTCCAATTGAGCCTACAACGTACAAACGAGTTTTCCTTCTTCGTTAAGCACAACCGAACTTTTTTGTTGAGTCAAACATGTTACATTTGTCTTTATTATAATACCAAGTGAGTTTAGAAGTCAATCGGAGGTCATTTGTCACTCAAATCTATGTATTCTCGGATTGCACCTAAATTGGCCTCCAATTGAAGCCAACAAACGTGCAAACGAGTTTTCCTTCTTCATTAACTACAACCGAACTTTTTGGTTGAGTTAAACATGTTCCATTTGTCGTTATAATGGATCCACATGAGTTTATAAGTCAAAAGGAGGTCATTTTTCACTCAAATCTATGTATTCTCGAATTGCCACCCAAATTGGCTTCCAATTAAACTACAACGTACAAAACAAGTTTTCCTTCTTCGTTAAGCACAACCGAAGTTCTTTGTTTGGTCAAAAATGTTTTCATTTGTCGTTGTTATGGTACCCACGTGAGGTTAAAGTCAAACGAAGGTCATTTGTTCACTCAAATCTCTGTATTCTCGATTGAACCCAAATTGACCTCCAATTGAGCCTATAACGTACAAATGGGTTTTCCATGTTCATGTAAGCAACATCCCGAACTGGTTTTGTCCGAGTCCAAACAAGTTTCTATTTGTAGTATTACGGTAGCGACACAATGGTTAGAAGTCAAACAAGACTCCCACTTTGGTCATTGCAAATCTTTGTGTGTCTTTCGACTTGGACGCCCAAATTGGCCTCCATTTAAGCCTAACAACGTAGAACGAAATTTCCTTCCTCGGTTAAGCACAACCGAACTTTTTTGTTGGAGTCAATACATGTTCCATTTGTCCATTGTTATGATACCACAATCGAGGTCTAGAAGTCCAGATCAGAGGTCCATTTATTCACTCAAATCTGTGAATTCCCGGATTGCGCCCAAATTGGCCTCCAATTGAGTCTACAACATACAAACGAGTTTTGCTTCTTCGTTAAGCTCAACTGAACTTCTTTGTTTAGTCAAACATGTTCCATTGTCGTTAATATGGTACCATGCAAGTTACATGTCAATCGAGGTCATTCTGCACTCAAATCTATGTATTCTCGATTGCGCCCAAATTGGCCTCTAATTAAGCCTACAACGTAAAAACAAACTTTCCTTCTTCGTTAAGCACAACCAAACTTTTTGTTGAGTAAAAAATGTTCCATTTGTCTTATTGTGGTACCACCCGAGCTTAGAAGTCAGACATAGGTCATTTGTTCTTTCGAATCTATGTATTCTCGGATTGCACCCAAAACGGCCTCCAAATGAGCCTAGAATGTACAAACGAGTTTTCCTTCTTCTTAAGCACAACCGAACTTCTTTGTTGAGTCAAACAGTTCCATTTGTCGTTATTATGGTACCACGTGAGGTTAGAAGTCAATCGGAGGTCATTTGTTTACTCAAATCTATGTATCTCGGATTGCACCCAAATTGGTTTACAATTGAGCGAACAACGTACAAACGAGTTTTCCTTCTTCATTAACTACAACCGAACTTTTTTGTTGAGTCAAACATGTTTCATTTGTCGTTATTATGGTTACCACGTGAGGT